>JACEGR010007210.1:0-51975 GCA_014170235.1 Listronotus bonariensis | reverse complement strand
AAAATTAAATACCTTTAAATAAAGCCTTTTAATAAATTTAAATAGTCAAAAAATTTTGCGCATTGAAGTTATAAACTATTAAATATTCCACTGAGCCACCTCCCAATTTTAGTCGCCAGTTTCAACTTCGTGGTAACGAAATTTTGCAACAAATTTGCGAACGGCTTTGATTTTAATTTCTTACAATAAAATGCCTCCTAATGAAGCCCTCTGATAAATTTTAATTGTTAAAAAATTTTGCGTATTGAAGGTATAAACTATTTAATATTCCACTGAGCCACCTCCCAATTTTAGTCGCCAGTTTCAACTTCGTGGTAACGAAAATTTGCAACAAATTTGCGAACGGCTTTGATTTTAATTTCTTACAATAAAATGCCTCCTAATGAAGCCCTCTGATAAATTTTAATTGTTAAAAAATTTTGCGTATTGAAGGTATAAACTATTTAATATTCCACTGAGCCACCTCCCAATTTTAGTCGCCAGTTTCAACTTCGTGGTAACGAAAATTTGCAACAAATTTGCGAACGGCTTTGATTTTAATTTCTTACAATAAAATGCCTCCTAATGAAGCCCTCTGATAAATTTTAATTGTTAAAAAATTTTGCGTATTGAAGGTATAAACTATTTAATATTCCACTGAGCCACCTCCCAATTTTAGTCGCCAGTTTCAACTTCGTGGTAACGAAAATTTGCAACAAATTTGCGAACGGCTTTGATTTTAATTTCTTACAATAAAATGCCTCCTAATGAAGCCCTCTGATAAATTTTAATTGTTAAAAAATTTTGCGTATTGAAGGTATAAACTATTTAATATTCCACTGAGCCACCTCCCAATTTTAGTCGCCAGTTTCAACTTCGTGGTAACGAAAATTTGCAACAAATTTGCGAACGGCTTTGATTTTAATTTCTTACAATAAAATGCCTCCTAATGAAGCCCTCTGATAAATTTTAATTGTCAAAAAATTTTGCGTATTGAAGGTATAAACTATTTAATATTCCACTGGGCCACCTCCTAATTTTAGTCGCCAGTTTCAACTTCGTGGTAACGAAAATTTGCAATAAATTTGCGAACGGGTAATCAAAAGTGTTTAATATTTTTTCTATTGGTTATGGTTTCCAGGAAATATAAAGGTTACCGTTAATTACAAAAACCTTCAAAAATATTATTTACAATCCAGTGAAAAAAATGTTCTTTTTTTTAGATTAAAAGCGTTAAAAAAATCTTCTTATGATATACCAAAATAGCAGTAATTTTCGGGTTACCAATGCACATGTGTGTCAAACATCGACACAACTAATTAAATATATTAAAACGTAACGTTATTTCGGAGAATCACTCTTGAGAAACAGCCGGTATATTATCAGTTTCTCAAAGCCTGCCCCCCTAAACAAAATCCTGGCTACGCCCATGCATTAAGTGGCCGTTTTTGGTAAAACGGAAAGTGATTGACAGTTATTGTATCCAATATTTAGTATTGTCATCTAATAAAAAAATAATTCATACTAAAATTTTAAAGCCATATGTTTTTATCCAAGAAAATAGTGAGCTGGATAGTGACTCTATTGTCACCCGGTATACTCAGCATTGTTTTTTTTTTTTTATCTTTTTATCTTTGGACAATCCACGAAGGCTGAAAGCCTAAATACTAACGTACCGTGGGTGTCTTAAGCAGGGTAAGAGGAAGTTTGTTAACACGGGACTTAAAAACTTGAAGATTTGGGGGGAAGGAAAGACCTCCGCTGGCAGCAGGTTCCACAGTCTAGAAACTCTAGGGATAAAAGAACGAACGAAATGGGAAGTTCGGGGCCTGTCCAATTGAACTGTATGGGGATGCATACGCGCGGCACCACGAGTTTCTCTGTTGGGAACTGCAAGAGGAGGGACTATACTCTATACTGGACAATTCGTCCGAGCAGAAGCCGTAAAAGTATCTATAGAAGAGCGATAGATCTCCCACAGCTCGACGATGGGCAAGAAAAGGAAGTCTTTGAGTAAGTAAAGGATCATTAATAAGACGAACAGCCCTTCTTTGAATGGCATCAAGAATGCTGAGGGTTGTAGGGGATGCCATTCCCCAGACATGAGAACAATGTTCCAGAGAGGGTCGAATTTGGGACACATACAAAGTGTATAAATTGGAAGGAGAAAAATACTTTTGGCTCGGAAAAGAAATCCAAGCATTTTTGAACCCGCGGTGGCTATAGATACAATGTGTTTATGCCAGTTAAGGTTATTCTCAAATGTGATGCCCACAAGGTTAAATGTGTCCCTGCTCTGCAAAACCTGGCCACTCATAAGCAAAGGATGAGTGTTTGATGATTTTTTTTCGCGACAAGGAACACGATTGTGTTTTGGATGCATTAAATTGAACGAGATTTTTGGCCCAATCCAATATCAAATTGAGATCCTGTGAAAGAGATATCTGCATCGCCCTGCGTTTGCTTTCCAAGTTGTTGCCAAATTTTAATATAAATTGCGGTGATGTCATATCGCAGTAACTGATAAAGATTGAATTTTAAAAATTTTTAATCTTACTAATTTTTGCACGATCTTTTTATTCCAATTAAAATAAATACGTCATTTCATTTAAAATACCAAAAATATTACGTGTAGCTTAAAACTGGAAAATCTGGCAACAATGATACCCAGCAAATGCCTTGAACATAAATCAAATTCAGCAATCTGTTAATCTGTTCTGGTCACTGTACACTGATCTAATCCAAACTAATTCTTACGTATTTACACAATATCTCCCGGCACTGCGGTAGTTCCTTGACTTATTTTAAGCCAAAGCAAAACTCAGGGATCCCCACCTTTCTTCGTGACGTCACCGCCAGTGTGCGAGAGTGTGTCGATCCAGAGATCCCGAAATTGACCGGCATACACATACACAGCACCCTTGATTAGTTACACTCATATTAATCAACGCATCGGTGCATTTTTTTAGACACTTCCTTCTGTTTAGGATGTGAAGTTAAATAGGTCCGGCGCCCCATTTCGCATTTGTTTTTTTATGTCGGAACGAATTTTTTCGCGCGCCTACTTGACTTGAGTAGTACGATACGCTTTAGCGACGATTTAAACGAGAATTTTTCGTGTTTTGTTACTATAAAACGCAAAACGGGCTTTTAGGTAAGTTTTTGAATAATTTTGTTTTTTGTTTGGCATCTAAAAAAGCTAAAAATGTTTATTTTCATTTTCTTTGCACGAAACGCGGCACTCTTGCATTCTGCAATTAATGCACTTACTTAAGTTCGTTTGTTTTTGAGCAAAGCTTGCTTTGATAATTATCGTTATAGCAACAAAAGCACATTTTTAAGAATAATACTCATTATTTCAATATCATCATTAAATGGCATTAAAATGGATAATATGGAAACTCAATCTAAAAAATATTTTAAATTTCTATTTAATATGCTCTACTTGTATAAATGTTGGCAAAAGTTTTAATATTTTTGGCTTATATTGTTAATTTATTAAAAGAATGTTTTATTTCACATTTTAATGTCTTGCTAAGGTGCGATGATACATTTAAATTTTTGGCACAGATCTTTTCCCAGTCACTAAAATACTATTAGTCTCGTTATTTCCTGACCCATTTTTTTTTCACCACGAGGTTTTTAATTAAAACAACTAGGTTTTTGGGTTTTAAACTAGTACAGTTAGCTTTTCTTGTCTGAAAATATATTTTTAGACTGTTTATCTGTATTTTAGAATTTGTTTATTTGGGTAGGAAATAATCTAAACTTTCAATGCCGTGTATTCGAGTTAACATTAACCGTTTTACCTATACGTCTAATTGAAAAGAAACTAAAAATTTAATGTTTGTAGTAGATTTTTAAAAAAGAAGTTTAGGAATGGGTGTTCAGGATTAAACAAGAAATAGAGGGTATAATAGAGTCTAAGATCCGGCTTTACTGTGTGTCCAAGATAAGGATCCTAATCATGGGAATCTCAGTACCTATTGGAGATACAGCTTAGGTTAAATTAAGAAAAAGTTGTGTTTTTTAAAGCTTATTTACATGCCATTTAAAAGCTTGAAAAATTTTCATGGCTTGTTGAGATATTTGGCAAAAATCGAAAATTTGACTATATTGATTTTATTTTTTTCTGACTCTATTTGAAGAGATATAAAAAAACTAATAACACTTTTTCATTGGCACTTTTTAGCTACTACATGATGGTATTTTTAGATTTTATACCCGACGTTTCGTTTTCAAGAAACCATCATCAACTTTATTTTTTTATATGGCTCGAAAAAAATTACACCCTGTATCTATTTTCATTTTTTATTACAAATCCAACGATGTATCACATCTCATATTTTAATTTTTAGTTAAAGGAAAAATTACATTTTTTCTATTTCTTTTTAAGTTATTTTTAAGTAGGCCTTGCAAACAAATGCTTGAAAGTTAATACCTGTTACCGTATCTGTAACATAATTTAATATCTTACAGCTGGCCTAAAATTTAAAAAGCCAGTTTTATCTCGAAAAAAGGAACCTTTAGAAGAAAATCCCAAATAATGTTTTACAAGCAGTTGTTGAAAACCCTGAGATATCAACTTAGTAAATTAAACAAAATATAGGAGTAGCAAAATCCACAGCTCAATTTTTTAAGGTAGAAATAAATATCACCCCTATAAATTTAAGATTTGCCAAGGACTTAAACCGGGAGATTTCGAACGCGCCGATATTTTTGCGAGTGGTATACACGCGCGTGTAAAGAAAACTTATTTTCTCTTTAAAAAAATATGGTCCGACGAAAGTATGGTCACTAATCATAGTATCTTCAACCGTCGCAATACGCATTACTATGCTTAACAAAATCCGCGTGTTAAGAAAATATCGAAACATCAAGAACGTTTTGGGTTTAATATGTGGTGTGGAATTTAAGGAACTAAAATACCAGGTCCATGTATTTACCATAATTCATTAACTGCAAAAATAATACCTTCATTTATTTTTGCAGCACAAAATATAGCATGTTAGCATGTCAAACTTATCTTCATAGCTATAATGGCCATCCTGCATATTCGACCGTAATAATACAATAAGATTTTAGCTATTCACCAATAAACAATAATAGAGACAACAGCAACAATAAGAACAATTGCTCTAAAAACAACAAATCCACAAACAGGGTAATAACGACAAATACTATTTTATAATGATATTAAATTATGTTACAAATACGGTAACAGGTATTAACGTCCAAGCATTTGTTTCAAGGCCCACTTAAAAATAATTTTAAAAAAATGCAATTTTTCTTTTACCTAAAAATTAAAATATGACATGTGATACATCGTTGAATTTGTAATAAAAAATGGGATCAGATACAAGGGGTACTTATTTTCGAGCCATATAAAAAATAAAGTTGATGATGGTTTCTTGAAAACGAAACGTCGGGTATTAAATCTAAAAATACCATCATGTAGTAGCTAGAAAGTGCCAATGAAAAAGTATTATTAGTTTTTTTATATTTCTTCAAATAAAGTCAGAAAAAATAAAATCGATATAGTCAAATTTTCGTTTTTGCCAAATATCTCAGCAGGCCATGATAATTTTTTAACTTTCTAAACGGCATGTAAATAAGCTTTAAAAAACACAACTTTTTTCTTATTTAACCTAAGCTGTATCTCCAATAGGTACTGAGACTCCCATGCTTAGGATGCTTATCTTGGACACACTGTATAAATGAACCCCTCATCCTTTTTTCTGGTGAAATATTTTTTTAAGAATAAAAATTATTATTAAATAATTTCCCGGGAGGTCGACAAACCATATCCTAGACTAATATAGTGTAATTAAAAATTTGGGGGTGGCTATGGCTGCTTTTTCTTGGGCCTAATCCTAATACCTGCCGACCAGGTATATACAGTTAACTTAAGGGAATGTATTTATCGTTTTGTTTAAATCAAACACGTAACTACAGATTTTTTATTAGGAATACAATGGTAAAGGGTTGGCTTTTTAAATCCTGAGTTAAGTTAGGGTTGGCGCAATTTAAAGTACTAAGGCTACTAAGGGTATTAAGATAAGTAATTTTTTAGAAAAAAATGGTACGCCACTGAATTTTCAAGAATAAAATTCTTTTCTAAATTCTCGTTTAGTTTGGGACAATTTTAATTTTTTGACTTTTTTGTTTGATGTATGGTTTTCGCGTAAATAAATAGAAACCATTTCTCGGCATGATTAAATTCCTATCTAATTAAAGAATAAATAGGAATACAAACTGACTGGTTTCTATTTATTTACGCGAAAACCTTACATCAAACAAAAAAAAATCAAAAGATGAAATTTGTTCTAAATTAAAAGGGAATTTAGAAAAGAATTTTTATTTTCGAAAAATGCAGTGGCGTACTATTTTTTTTTAAAAATAATTACCTTAATACCCTTATGGAGCCTTGAAACGTTAAATCGTGCAAACCCCTAACTTAGCCCAGGATTTTAAAACGCCAAACCTAGTTGTGGCCTTATCTACATACTATAAAGTTGTTCATTTATACAGGGTGATTCAAAAATCGATCACGAAACTTAAGGGGGTGATTCTACTTGACAAAAATAAGATTATAGCTTCATATAATTTTTTCAAAATGACATTCGTTTTCGAGTTACAAGCCGTCAAAGTTCAATTTTTATTTTGGTTTTTTCGTCATATTGCATTTATTTTTTAACCAATCCAGTTGATATTTGGCACACAAATCGAGCTTTGCAGGTTTTAAAATTTTAAGACAAAAGTACTTTTTTAATACGCCAGAGGGCACTTTACCTAAAACTTAAAATTTATTTACATCATAACTTTTTATTTTAAAGGATATCGCAAAGCTGGGAGCGCCATTTTATAGACAATCAAAAACTTAAAAATAAGCTACTCTTTATTAAAGTCGATTAACCTCACCATTTAGGCACCAATAGACATCAAAGTTTTCATCAATTTCAATCAAATTTCCTGCATACATACAGGGTGTCCAGTAACTCAACCGACAAACATTACGGGGCGATTCTACAACAGAAAATAAGAAACAAAACTTCATATAAACTTCTTAGTTTTTAAACTACGGGGTGTTAAAAAAAAATTAAATATTTAACAAACCGTAGTTCAAAAACTAAGACGTTAAGGACATATGTTTATATGAAGTTTTTTCCTTATTTTTTGTTGTAGAATTGTTTGGTTAAGCTTGTCGGTTAAATTACTGGACACCCTGTATGTATGTAGATAATTTGATTAAAATTGGTGAAAACTTTGAGGTCTATTGGTGCCTAAACGGTGAGGTTTATCGACTATATTAAAAAGTACGTCATTTTTTAGGTTTTTGATTGTCTATAAAATGGCGCCTACAGCTTTGCGATATCTGTCAGAATAAAAAAGTTATGATGTAAATAAATTTTAAGTTTTAGGTAAAGTGCCCTCTGGCAGCATTTAAAAAAGTACTTTTGTCTTAAAATTTTAGAATCTGTAAAGCTCGATTTGTGTGCCAAATATCAACTGGATTGGTTAAAAACTAAATGCAATGTGGCGAAAAACCAAAATAAAAATTGAACATTGACGGCTTGTAACTCGAAAACGAATGACATTTTGAGAAAAATATATATGAAGCTTTACCCTTATTTTCTTAAGTAGAATCTCCCCTTAAGTTTCGTGATGGATTTTTGAATCATCCTGTATAAAATTTAAAAAATGTGATTGCATTCATGTATTTTTTTTATAACACTGTATCAGCCCAGGATATGGTTTGCCAACCCGCCAGGAATTTATTTATTAATAACTTTTATTATTAAAAAAATATATTTTATCAGAGAAAAAGAATGAGGGATCAATTTATACAGCCGGATCTTGTACTACTATGCAACCAAACTGATAGGATCCTACCTTTAATTAAAATATGAAAAAAAAGGTTTTATAAACATGCTTCTTAAAATTTTTTGTTCCTTAATTTGTTAGACTAGTTATACCTAAATGATATTTAATTAGGGAAGCTGTTATTACATAATTGCTAATAAGAAATTATAAAAAAAAAAATTCTTAAATTTTTCTTTTATGGTCTAGGAATATGCAATTGATCGGATTGTATATGTTTTCCTTTTAAATTATACAAGGTACAAAAAAATACGAGATATAAAAGCTTTTTTTTATTTAAATATGTATAAAAATTTCACACTTATTTTAACAGTTAGTTAGTAATATTTATTAAGGTTCCGCTCGAGACGCCACTGGACTTAATAAATTAAATTTAGTTATTGCCAAATTAGCTCTTTAATGCTACAGATAAAAATGCCAAAATACAATAATATTAGGTAAACAATTGTTAATGTTTATTACTTATTAATATAATTAACAAAAGCCAACTGTAACACCCTGTATCTTAAGAACGAAAAACTTTAGGAAGCATGTTTATATAAACTTTTCTTCATATTTTGATAAGAGCACCACAATTTATAAACACCCTGTATGTATAAATATAAAACAAAATTTTTACAAAGTTTTTTATTCTTCACCTGTTTTATAATCATTTCAAAGACAGAAATTCTTCCCCAAAACTTTTATATATACCGAGAGAAAAAAGGTACAGTATTTTGAACATAAGACTGCATGTGAATCCCTCTAAACTTTGCAACAAAAATTTTGGCATATTTTAATTTTTCACCACGGATAACCATCCTATATCAAATTTAATGAAAACATTTCTGATATTTAAAAATATCTAAAATAAAATGGAAAACTTGACACCAGGCGAGCAACTAATTAGTATATTAATTTTTGTTTTTTCTTAAAAATTAGTCATGGGACCAACACCAAACATATACCTGACTACTATTATCCTTAAGACCAAACTCTTTAATAAAGAAAATTTTTTATTTTGAAATTTGCAAAACAAGTTATTTATTTGTTTAGCCTCTAGAGAAAATCAAAACTTTTAAAGGCAAAGCTCCTATTTGAATTGTTTTTGTAAATTTGAAATATATTTAATTTTAATATTTTTCAAAAAATTATAGCCAGTTTTTTTACTTTACAATTTTTTATGCAAGACATTCAGCTGCCTCTATTTACAAGAAAAAAGGCACATATTATATGTATATAGGCTTTGCAAAATTTCAGATTTGTCGATAAAACTTGATCAAATTTACGAAAAAAGGTCAAATAGAGAATTTGCTTTTAAAACTTTTAAATTTTTAGGGGGCTAACCAAAAAATTAATTTTCTTTGCAAACTCCAAAATAAAAATGTTCTAAAAATTGCTTAGGAACGTTTTATTTTGCCACAAGAAATTTGTGGTAACATTTTGTACAGACCTTTTAGAGTCACCCGGTATATTCAGCTTTTTTAGAATGTCAAGATAAACTGCATTATATGTTTTATTGATTTATTATTTATATGATTATTGCATTGGAATGGTTTGTATTTTGCAGCTTTTGCACGATATCTATCTAACAGCTATTAACCATGCAGGAACTGTGTATAGAAATACCATCACCAAAATCGACCAAAAGGTGACTTTTTATTTATTTATTTATGTATTTATTTATTTATTAGAATAACTGGGGACCGGATTATATATATTTGCATATTTTGGGTATTTTCATGTACAGCATATTTTCGGTAAAATATGGTTGGATGGTCTTCTTGTTGAGTACACGCCTGGAAAGAATGGTCCCGGGGTATACGAGCTGACCCTGTTCAGCCCTATTGACTCCTATGAACTGGCCGGTCGCCTGAAACAAAATAAAAGAAAAACCCCCAAAAAACCCAAAAATTCTAATTAAAAAACGACGTATCAAGTTAAAAAATAAAAATAAAATATTAACTAATATTTAAATTAGAAATGATTAAAATTTAGATTATTTTTGTATCGCAAACTGAAAATAGTTTGACATATGTGTCATGAGTGACATAAGTAACCCATCAAATAAAATTCAACGAATAGGAAATAAATTTAATATTGGCACAATCTTTAAAACACAAAACACCATTAGATCTCAATTAACAAAAACAAAACCATACAACTTAAATGAAAATACAAAAAATGTCATTTATAAAATACCTTGCGAATGCGATAAGTTTTATATAGGTGAAACTTGTAGACCATTAGCTAAACGCATAAAAGAACACAGATCATACATTAAAAACACAGAATTTCATAAATCAAAAATCTGCCAACACGCATTTGATAACAATCATAGAATAAACCGGGATGCTTCGAGTATTTTACCAAAGGAAACTTGTTCTAAAAAACGCAAAATCAAAGAAAGTGCGTATATATATTATTAAATAAAGATAATTGTGTAGCATCAATTTCAGTTAATTTAAATAACACTTGGTTTCCTTTGCTCGATACTGAAGTATCTTTAGGAAAACTAAAAATCAACTAACTTATTACCTTTTTTGTCTTACAAATAATAAATACACCGGTTACTTATGTCACTCATGACACATATGTCAAACTATTTTCAGTTTGAGATACAAAAATAATCTAAATTTTAATTATTTCTAATTTAAATATTAGTTAATATTTTATTTTTATTTTTTAACTTAATTTTTTAACTTGACAACGGTGGCAGACTTGCCACCGAAACGTCGTTTTTTAATTAGAATTTTTGGTTTTTTTGGGGGTTTTTCTTTTATTTGGTTTCAGGCGATCGGCCAGTTCATAGGGGTCAATAGGGCTGAACAGGGTCAGCTCGTATACCCCGGGACCAGGACCGAAGCGGTCCCATTCTTTCCAGGCGTGTACTCAACAAGAAGACCATCCAATAAATGAATCCGCCTAACCAATATAGAGCATATCTCCAAATAAAATATGGTTATGATGCATAATAATACAGGGTGTTCCACCGGAAACTACTGCGATAGATTTCTCGGAACGTAGGCTTTGGAAAATTTTGGCAACATTATAAAGTCGGTGGGGCCCATACAACTAAAATATTTTGACAATTCTACCACTTCCGATTATACCGGCAGTTAATGTCAACTGCCTTATTTTAAATGAAACACTCTATATATTATTTATTTTTTAGATTCTGCGTAAAATTTTAAACAATAATTTATGTATAGTGTTCTATACCTAAATCTAACCGTTTTTGACTTATTTTAAATTTTATGTCAAAAATGACATTTGCAAGCTATTACATAACCATCATTTTTTCTAAACAAAATCCTTTAATATGAATTGAGGTTGGGTTCGTCGTAGAGAACTACTTTGTAGACTGTAGTCATATTTTAACAATAAAGAAATACTGAGTGGTCAAAAATAATAGTTAAAAATGATAACGACAAAAAACCCTAAAAGTCAATTTTTTAAATGGATACCCCATCTTTTTTACCTTCTCCTATTAAGCACCAAAAATAAGGGTAAGTTTGTAAAAGGATGTCTATTTCAAAAATGTATAGTTTTTTTAGCATTGAGAGAATAGATTAATATTAAATTGTTAATATTTCAAAAACTATACATTTTTGGTTTGGACATCCTTATACAAACTTACCCTTATGTTTGGTGCTTCATACGATAAGGTAAAAAAAATGGTCGTATCGATTTGAAAAAATTGACTTTAAGGGTTTTTGTCGTTATCATTTTCAAGTCTACTAAAGCAGTTCTTTCTTTACGAAAAATCCAACCCCAATTCATATTGAAGGCTATTCTTAAGAAAAAAAAGATGGTTATGTAACAGCTTGCAAATGTCATTTTTGACATAAAATTTTAAATAAGTCAAAAACGTTTAGACTTAGGTATAGAACACTATACATAAATTAAGTTTATAATTTTACGCAGAATCTAAAAATAAATAATATATAGGATGTTCTATTTAAAATGAGGAAGTTGACATTAACTTCCGGTATAGCCGGAAATGGTAGAAATGTCAAAATATTTTAGTTATATGTCCCTCGCCGACTTGAAAATGTTATCAAATTTTCAAAATTTTCAAAGTCTACTTTCCGAGAAATCGATCGCAGCAGTTCCCGGTGGGACACCTGTATTATCGATGCATTTTTAAAATTTTTCGAGCGCAGGTTGAGAGATTATACCCCTAAACAAAAAATCATGAGTAACCGATGGTTTTTAGCCGAAGACCTTTTTTGCTCTTTAACTTTTTGAGAAAATAATTTTATTTTTGGTTTAAGGAATTTCCCTTCGGTAAAAAATGTGTAATTTAACACTGGAATAATTAATTGAAATGTAATTTTTAAACCTATCATTTAATGTTGCCTCTATTTAACTATTTTTCATGCATATTTGCATGCATTAGCTTTTAATGTTCCATATTTTCCGGTCCCTAGTAAAAACATAATTTAAATACACTAAAATAATGCCAGCGCGTTTATACGCCCCTAAAATTTAACATTACCATGCTCACTCCGACAGACCTGGGTTGCTTTCCAGTGACGAAAATTTTTGTGCGTCACGCTCCAGGGCTTGAAGCTCTTCTGCTCTAAAAAGTTATTCACTGGAACGCATCCTTAGACAAGGAAAGAGAAATACTTTAAGAAATTTTAAAATTTCGTTGTTTTCTTTGGCTTTATAATAATAATCTTTTTCAATATCTAATTTCATTTTAAACAAATAATTTTAAAAATCCGTCCTTAACCATAAAAAACACGTTTGAAGCACAAAAACCAAAAGAGGGGTTGGTGCATGAAGGGCAAGGGGAAAGAAAAACGGAGTAGCTCAGGTGCATAACACTTTCCGTCACTGGAACGCCATAAAGTAGAACGAAATGCTCCTGAGCTACTCAGGAGCGTTCTATTTGCGTCACTGGAAAGCCCCTCTGCACAGAATAGCTTTCCAGTGACGCATATAGAGCGCTCCTGAGTAGCTCCGGAGCATTTCCTTCAACTTTATGACGTTCCAGTGGGCAGTGACCGAAAGTGTTATGCACCTTAACTACCCCGTTTTTTCTTTCACCTTGCCCCTCTTTTGGTGTCTGGTGCGCCAAACGTCAAAAATGTGTTTTTATGGTTCGAGATGGATTTTTTTTGAATTATTTGTTTAAAATGGAAGTAGATATTAGGAAAAGAATTTAATTAAAAATCCAAGGAAGGGTAAAAAAACGAAATTTTAAAATTTCTTAAAGTTATCTCTCTTTCCTTGTCTAGAGATGCGTTCCAGTGACTAACTTTTTATAGCAAATCAAAATCTTCAAACTCTGGAGCGTAATTTTCAAAAATTTTTGTCACTGGACAGCTACTCAGGTTACCCACTAAACGGGACCGCCTGGTTCAGGACACAGAAAATGGACTTGCACGCACAGAGTCAGTTAACCCTTTTCTATTTCCAGGTAATCTTGAGATTACCTGGAAAAAATCAAGTTACAAACAATTGTATCTTTCCTAAAATATGTTATATTTTATTAATTTTTAATTACAATCCCAGTTGCAGTTCATGTGTCAGTATTTTAACATATATACATATTTTTAATTATTAACATCGCTCAAGATACTCTGAAAGATAAATATTTAAGGATTTTTTGTCTATCTTTAACTACTGAACAAAAAACAACCCTCTGGTGGTCTATTCTCCAGACTCTTCACAAAGTCGCATGCGACATCAATGTAATGCCGCGCTTAAGATTCATGCAAATGCAGAAGAATACACTGATGTGCATGCGACACTATACGAGATTGGAGAGTAGACTGCTTAAAAATAAAGGGGTAAAATTTTTCATAACAATAAAAAATTATTAAACAGTAAATAAACTTTACAAATAAATAAACAAAATTTATTTCACCCTAATTTTAGGTATTTCTTTTTCTTTTATTTTATATCTGAGAACCGTGACCAACCCTTTCACCGAAAAGTCAACTTATTTTTAATTTTTAAAACAATACAGGGTGGCCCACCATATTCGACACGGTCTGTAGCTGAATAACCATGGGGTTTTTAAAAAAAGTAAATACTGAAACATATACAGGTCGGATAAGGCCACAGTATAAAATTATTTTACTCTATACAGGATGTCTCAAAAAAGTGTGACGTATTAAAGTTATATTTTTTAAATGGAACATCCTATATTTTATGACGGTTTTAGATTCTACATAAAAAATAATTTAAGTTTGTTAATAGTACCAAGTGTCTAATTTTATTCGTTTTTGTGATATTTGATTTTTTTCAAAATGCAGGGGTGCAATTAAATTAATTTTATTTTAATAATATAAACTCCTTAAACTTGTTACAAGATAGAAGTCTGCCTTATCATACGTAGGGCATATTGAGATCATAGATTATACAGGGTAAACAAAAAATAATTTCAATTTTTTAGAAAGTCAAATAGCAATATCTCTCTTATTTTAAATGGAACACCCTGTATTTTTTTACACCACATGATGACAAACCAAATGCTCTTTCAAATGGTGTATAGGTTGCCTATACCTATCTTTTATACTTTTTAAGTAAATTTCGTTTTAACATATTTTTATTCCTAATGTCTATTTAAATGTAAGTAGGCTGTGATATAGCTATGCCTATTTACTAAACCGTTATTGCAAAATGTAAATTTGTTGGAAAAAAGCACAAAATTAAAAGATTTTGTATTATCTGCCACCATTTTTAAAAATTCACAGAAAAAAAATTATTAGTTGCTTATAATACTACTTCCAATAACACTTATTTCAGCTGAATGTGGTAATGATAAAACTTGTGTTTTTAAACAATCCTAATAACGCCTCTGGTCAGTTATGACGACATTCTGTGACCTATAACTCGTTTCTTCCATTATCTATAATCACTGTGTCAAATTTTTTAAAGCAACTATTAAAATTATCAGATGGTTTCTCCTGGAATATTTTTCAGGATTAACTCTAGACTAAAGTAAACCATTTTTTCACATCCTACCAGTATTATATCATCTTGTTGTTGTAGAAGAAGGGTTTTTATTTAAAATCATTGAATTTTCTTTTAAACTGACTAAAACACTAGTAATCAATAAATGGTCGTTGTTATTTTCTTAAGAAAAATATTAATTGCTGCTATGTCACAGCCAACTTTAATTTAAATAAACATTTGGACCAAAAATTTGTAAAAACAGATTTTACTAAAAAGCACAAAAGATAGGTATAGGCAACCTATACACCATTTGAAAGAGTATTTTATTTGTCATCATGTAACGTAAAATAATACAGGGTGTTCCATTTAAAATAAGAGAGATATGGCTATTTGATTTTCTGAAAAATTGAAATTATTTTTTGATCACCCTGTACAATATTTGATCTTGATTTGACCTACGTATGATATGGCAGACTTTTTCTAATCTTGTTACACATTTTAAAAGTTTAAAGTGTTAAAGTAAAATCAATTTAATTTTACCTCTGCATTTTTCAAAAAATCAAATATCACAAAAACGAATAAAATTAGACACTTAGTACTATAAACAAACTTGAGTTATTTTTTAAAGTAGAATCTAAAACAGTCATAAAATATAGGGTGTTCCATTTAAAAAAATATAACTTTGATACGTCACACTTTTTGAGACACCCTGTATAGACTAAAATAATTTTATATTGTGGTCTTATCCGACCTGTATATGTTCCAGTATTTACTTTTTTTAAAACCCTATGGTTATCCAGCTACAGATCGTGTCGAATATGGTGGGCCACCCTGTATTTAAGTTTTTTCAGGTGATCTTTAAGTTCTTAAGGGTCAATTTATTATGTGTATGGTACAAGCCTATACAGTAGAATTAAGAACATATTTTCCCTTTAATAACTCTAATACATACATATAATATAAAAGTACAAATAATATTAAGTACGCATTCGCGCATTTTACAATTATAAATTAAATTATTTCATGCACAAGTGTTATTTTAATTAAGGAAAAACAAAATTAGATCCAAACAACATGGAACCATTTTAATAACCCCGTTTAATCGCGTTTTATTGAATCGTTTCAGTTATTTTATAGCTAAAAATGAGGAATTATATTAGTGTATTTTAATAGTATGATAGTTTGTACAGGCATAAGATGTAACTTTTAAAAAGCAAAAAGTGAATAGATTAGTAAATTTTTATTATTTTACAAAAAAAAATAGTTTATTATTTTACCCAATCAGCACAGTATGTACAAAGTACGTACATTTTAGATCCATTTTACGTCGTTACGTCCAGGGATCTAAATTAAACATCTTATGCACGTATCTCTACTACGTCTTATGTATGTATTTTAATGTACATACATAGGATGTACATTTTACGTCGTTAAGTCCAGGGATCTAAATTGAACATTTTATGTACGTATCTCTACTACGTCTTATGTATGTACCTTAAAAATACATACATAAGACGTACATTTTAGAACCATTTTACGTCATTACGTCCATGGATTCCCGAAGCCATGCCCTTTTCAAGTATTTTTGAAAAAATGGATAGTATGGATATATAGGTCTGTAGTTATGTATAAATTGCGTTTTGTGCAGCCAAAAATTTAGGGCAATAAACAGATTCTTTGATTTCTCACCCAGAATGCCCAGGTTCGATTTCCTGGCGGGGATACATTGCTACGTAATAGTTTTTTAAAAATAACGTTCGTGGTGGCACTACCGCGTTGTCTAAAAGGTGCTGAAAAATACTGCATGTTTCAGTATTTGGATAAAATTGACAGAACAGGAATAAGATGGGTTAAAAATATAATAGCCCGACACCCACGGTACTCTGGTACTTAGGCATAAGCCTTTGCGGTAGCACAATGATAAACAAATAATTATTAATCCATTTATTATTATTTTTGATTTTTTTATTATTCATTCCAAATACCTTTTATTTGATTATTTGGAAAGACAAAAACTTTATTACCCTTTTAACTAAACATTTTTAATGTTTATCAGGGCCGTATTATCCATTAGGCTGACTAGGCTACAACTTAGGGCGCCATAAAAAAATAGGCGCCAGACAGGGGAGTACACAGGAGAGGTTTTAAAAAAGTTTAGGTTGAGTGGGGATTTTTGGTGAGTAATTTCTCTGTGAATAAGTGCTTTGAAATGAAATAGGCGTGAAAAGGAGGAAATGATCTTTTTTTGCTCTTCAAAATTTTTTTGGTGGAAAATAGGCGCTTCGGAAATTCTAGCCTAGGGCGCCTCAAACAGTTAATACGGCCCTGATGTTTATAGTGCCTGGGTCAGTAATGAAATTGACTTTATGATAAAAACATTTTTAAAACGTTTTTGGAGAGGTTCCTTTTGACGACCCTACCACGATCATGTATACCGTTAATATGGAAGCGGCGCTTTAAGCCAGCCTGTCAATGTCAAATGTTTCGGGTGTCGGACTGTAGCCTGTACGATTTTGGACACAATTTTTATAAATTGCACGTCAAACATTGTAACTTGACCCACAAAAAAATGACGCATTCGCCCAGTCCGACACCCGAAACATTTGACAGGCTGGGTTAAAGCGCCGCTTCCATTTACGGATAGATACCACGTTTTAAACACTAAAATAGTAAATCCATAATTGCCGATATTTACATCGCAAAGCAACATGGGTGTTTAGGTACCTCTAAGAAAAGAAAATAAATAAGGAGTTTATAGACTGATTTTTAATTATTCAGAAATTTTTAGGCCTGTTTTACACATTTATTTTTATTTTTAAAGTTGTGCCACCTTAACTTTATTTTATATATCCACTAAAATATTAAGGGAAAAATGTTGAATTAGAAGCAAATTTCCTAGCTTTTCCTTAAGAGGTAAAGTAATTTTGTTTTTAAAGGTTAGGGGTAAAAACTAGTAAAAACTTCTTGGCTAGTGATTTAGATGAAGGTTCAGAAAGATTTGCTGATATTAGATGAGGTGAGCAGAATAGGGGTGCGAGGACTTTATCTTTTATGCTATTGCTAAAACAGTAGGTATTTGGCTGTCTCCCTGCAGTATAGGCGCCTATACGAATTTGAAAAACTTGACCCGGTATGACGAACCTTATGGCTTTTAACATGTTTTTTGTAAACTTTTATGTATTTCAAAACTTATACGTAATGTAATGTTTTTAATATTATTATCATTCCTATAGGTTTATCGACGATCTTTTTGATCTGATGTCTCCCACTGCAACTCTTTTTAACCAGCCATCACAGCTCTCATCACCATTTTCGACACTGAATCGACATTCACGACAACAAGAGTATGGCAGCTCGGGTTCCGCAAACTCCATTTTCACTCCGTCCTACACCACTCCAACAAACTGGTACTCATATCAGAGTACTGAGCCATATCAGGTATAATTAATATACAGTGCATTTCAAATAAAACGAGCCAATCCGCATAATTATGGTTTATTTATGGACAATTTTATTGTTTAGGGGACACATTTTTGTGTAAGAATTTACTTGCCCAAGATTATACCCTTTATTTCACAACACAAATGTCAAAGCAGTTTTCGTTCGTTCTCGGTCGTGGTAGGACGTTGGAAGGAAGTCCATGCGGCTCTCACGTGGTATCGTGCATGGAGGATGTAGAAGACGTTCTGGTGCCTCGAGGAAGATAGGAAACTCACAGCTGAATTTGAGAAGGCATCTTTTTTCTGGAACCAGGCGCTGTGAGTGAAGATTCCTATAACCTGATTTTTCCTGTTTGGCGTGCTGCACGAGGTGTTTTTCAATGGCGGAAAATGGAGGCGGGCGTCGCGGGGGTGGGGGTCAGCACTGAAAAAACTGGTTATGCGCAATACCAGTAGCAGTTCCAGGAAAGATGGCCGAATTTCATGCCACTTCATAATTTCGAGATAAATAAATAGTGAAAGAATCCGGAATTTCTGGGAGCTACGAGCTCGACTATCCAGATTTTCCCCGGAATGAGCTGGTAAATTGGACCGACAGGGACCAGAGACAAGAATAAATAAACCAACCAACCAAATGTCAAAGAGTTCAAATGGGAAAGAGGATTAAGTGAGACCACACCTTAAAGGGTTTCAAATTTATTCTTTAATGGTTTTAAGTTATTTATAATCGGTTGAGTGGTTTTTGAGAAAATTCATTCTAAATACCGGGATCCTTAGTATGTGGGTTACCCCTGTAGCTTTTTATTGTTTAAAATATTAAAAAAAAAATGTTGTAGAGTTCAAACGCTGTTAGTTAAACACCGCTACGTCATACTTTAAAAGCAGCAAAATCCCCAAACACACGTTTTAGTTACTATAGAAACCCTATATCTACAATTTGCGTAAGCTAATTATTCTGTGCTACAATTAACCAATGCCTACTTATGTTAAAAAGTACATGACAAGTCGGTGCTATTGTATGCAAACATTTGGTTCTTTATGACGTAGCTGTGTTGAACTTACACAGCGTTCGTATGTATAGCTATAAAGCAACATACCTACGGATAAAAGAAATCATGGCATGCTAAAATTTTCGTACCGCTTTTGCGGCAGGCTTGTCGTTTTTCCAGTTTACACTGTAAATGCGTCGGTCGAAGTCTCGCCTCGTGTAACATTAGCGGTGGGGAGACACGTAAGCTTACTGAAATGACTAACTGGCGGTATTTCAACGAGAAACGAATAAAATTATATTGGGAGTTTTCGCATGACCTGTCCTTAAATCGGCTATTCCATGATAACTCTTATAATTTCCTTACTCTATGGTATAGCGTATGTATGTATATCACATAAATGCGCATTGTTTCACAAGTTTATTTATTTTCTACTACTTCCATTTTAGCTGAAATGACCTGAATTTTTTATTTTAAAAGTGACAACCGGTATATTTTGACTAATTTGATTAGAAAATAACATTTCAAGTACGATGACACTGATTTAATACCGGGTGTCTCATTTAAAATAAAAAAGTCAATGTCATTTTCGGCTAAACCAGAAGTTATTAAAAAACAAAATTTGTGATATATATACATACCATATTTTATTTTGATATTTTAAACAATAAAAAAACTACAGGGGTAAGCCACAATCTAAGGATCCCTGTGTTTAGGGTGAATTTTCTCGAAAACCATCAAACTGTTAAAAAAAACTAAAGACCGTTAAAGAGAAAATTTGAAACCCTTTAAGAGAGTATTATTTTACCTTTCCCAACTTTTTGACGTTTGTTTTGGTGGGGGTGGAAATACCACTAAAGAATCAAAGAAACATATTTTGGCACTAAAATGGGTTGCCCTAAAAATAAAAATTGACCTATTTCAGGATTTATTTATATAAGTAAACAAATCACAGAATTATAAGGGGTGGCTTGTATAAGTTAAAATACACTGTATAAAGCTATTGATAAGATTCATATCATTAAAACTTTACGCTAAAAGAAAATTGGATTGATTAGTATTTGTACCAACAAAAAGGAGGTAAATTTTATAAAGGAGACTAAAAACCAGTTACAAAGATGCCACAAGCGCCATACAAATAAAGACGGCAATCAACTATGGCTGTCTAAACGCGTCGTTTACATCGTGTGCGAGCAACAAAAATAAGAATAATTGAAAGTGAGACAGCAGTGGTGACGTCGTGGCATCTTCCCTATTGACGAGAAATTTAACAAAAAAGTGTACCTCATTTAATAATAAAGTCTAGCTATTTAATTTTTCAGCAAATTAATTTAGTAAAAACTTACACCCTGTAGACATTTGACATTTGTGCAAAAAGGAATTAAACGTAACTCGATAGTCGTAAACGCGATTTATTTATTTATCAAAAAAGGAAAAATCCCATTGACTAAAGTAAAAACCATCAAATTAACAAATAAAAACTTTACAATTTTGCTGTACAAATATGTTTTCTCTAAAACTTTGTTATGAGCTCCAGGGGCCATTCATAAATTACGTCACACACACACGTTAATGGAAGGGGGAGGGTATCATCCTTATGTGACATAGTGTGACAAGGGGTAGGGGATCAAAAGCTTTGTTACGTCACATGTTAAAATTTAAAATACCAAAACACGAAATTTATATGTGAACAAAAAACTTTTAAAATTTTTGAACTTGATTTGTATTTAGATAATAATATTTTTCAGTTTTTGTTGATTTTTTTAAAGATGATTAAATAAAATTAAATACATGCATAAATTTGAGGGATATTTTTCTAATTCTTCTGTCTTACAGCTGCTAACAAGCTTGTCTAACAGGTGACGTCATTATATTGTGAATCGAAAAAATAAAAGCGCTTACCGCCAATGACAAATCCAGTTTTACGCCGCAAACAACCGCTGTGAGCTGCTGTAAGACTGACGTCATTGATTTGTCAAAAAAATGAAAGTGCTTACAGCTGCTGTAAGCAGCTAACAAAGAAAATATCACTTTGAAAAATCTATGACGTCACATCAGACACCCTTTGACAAGGAGTGGAAGGGATATATAAGTTCTAAAATTCATGTGACTTAATATGGATGGTCCCTAAGCGTCAAAAGATGGCTAGTCATTTAAGTGCTTTAAGGTTCTGCAAAAATCATATTTGCCGTAATTTATAAATATTATTTCCAAAATGTAAATAAAAACAAAGAAATCTTATAATTAGCAAATAATTTTTTTTCTATAGCCGAAATTGCTCAGTCCAACATGGAACTCAGCGTTCTCTCCAGGCCAGCCCCAATACTCTTATAACCTGTATAGTAACCTAGCGAACCTTAGCAATCTCAGCAACCTTAGCAACTTAGGCAACCCGTATACGAACGATCCCTTAATCGACATCACTGAACAGTTAGCTGACCTAGCATTGGATCGAAGGCCTTTGAAAAGGCCGCCACCTTCGTATTTGTGTCATTTGTGTTTCCAGAAGGGTCACTATATTAAGGACTGTCCTCAGGTAAGAAATATTTAACAATTTTTTTTAAATTGTGTATTTAATTAAACGGCTATTACAGATTTTTTTACTCCGCATTATCAAAAACGAATGTATAGAACGGACATCTTGTATTTTTTCCCAATTACGTATTTTTTCTTAAAACTGAAGAGACTACAGTAAAAAGCAACGGAACCGGTTATTTAATTGGTTTAGACGGTCATGCAAAACTGCCACATTTGGGAACATGGTTAGTTCTGGTTAGTTATTTTTTTAAATTCTTTAATAAAGCAAATTTAAAAAAATAACTAACTAGAACTATCCATCCCCCCAATGTGAAAGTTTTGAATGACCATCTAAACCAATCAAATTACCAGTGTTCTGGTGCTTTCTACTGTTGTCTCTTAAAAATCGGAATTTATACTTTTTCTCCGAATTCAATGTTTCATCGTGCCCAAAAAAACTGGGTACAAGAAATCTAGCTTTATCCTTGTTCTATTAGAATATTATTATGTTTTAATCTGGTCTAAGCAACGACAAATAGACCAAGTTTGTTTACGTTTGAGCTGTTGTCATCAATACATCACAGTACAAGCGCTAAAATGCTGTTTGCCAAATTTAATTTTGCTACTCTAAACTGACTAACCACAAGTAATTATTGGATAAGCTTATATTAAAGGCTTTCGTATTATAACTTTTTAAATAAACAATAAATATATTTCTCTTATATTTATGTAGATATGATAATAATATAAATATGTTTAAAAATTATAAGTTATTATTATTTTTTAAAAGCTAAATTCTTAAAATGTGTGGTTATTTGTCAAGCCCAGCAACGCCGCCCGCGGGTTTTTACTCATCTCGTAAACTAAACATGAATGAACGCTTCCTCACGGCAGGATGACTTCCAGGGGGTGCAAAGTAGAAAAACAAATTATAACAAATTTAAGTGCCAAAAAATTTGAAGAGCAAAAAAACATAAAAGTCCTCTTCCACTCTTCCACCAAACACCGTCTATATCTTTTTGTCCTCTCCTTTGCCCTTTTCCCAATAGCCAGGAGGGTGCAAAACATCTGAAAATGCCTAAAATCAATACTTTTTTGACAAAACTTACTACATTTCATACATTTTCAACGGCCAGGGGATGCAAGTGCACCCCCTTGCACCCCTTCCCGGCGCCCATGATTAAATTTGAACAAAATTTTCTTTTTCCGGTTTTTTTGTCCAGGAGTGTTGTCTTGTTTTGTAATTTTTTTGCAATATTGACAAATTTACATGCTAATTACGGTAAATCCCAAAGCAGTCCCTAACATTAAAACTAATAAAAATCCTTAGATAAACGTCCTAAATTATTGTGCCTTTAGTTAATAGCTTAAATTTGTGTAATAAAAAAATCATAGGACTGTAGTAAAGACATTTTTTACAAGGTAAATCTTAATGCTAAAATAAATTAATTTAAATCAAGCTATTTTAAGCATATACGTGTGTGATAACATTTTGTATACTTTTTTTTGTACATTAGGTTGAAATTTGATCTTTCATAAAGGTTGCGGCAAAAATCAATAGTCCCATAAACAAAAAGCCGAATAAAACTGTATCGGCAAAAAATAAACTTCAAAAATAGTTTCAAATTATTCGACTCATTAAATTAAAAACCGGATGAATGAAACCCTTCACAAGCTTTCAATTTTACTCGAAAATAACAAACAATTCCCGAAATTTATTGCTCAAAACTAATTTTGAAATGCCATTATAAAGTTTTCGTTACGTGCTTACCACAAGTATCGTTTAGTATTGCTTGTTGAAGTAAAAATTACGTCGTATGAGATTTTAATTTATTTACTAAGAGGTTATTTATTTGAAAAATGTCACTTTTATTATCATATGTTGTGGGTATACAGGGTGGGCCAAAAAGTGACGTCCAAACTTTATGGGCTAATTCTACACAAAAAAATATGAAAAAACTTTAACACAACTAATTCCATTCATAGTTTCGCCGACGATAGTACCCTTCACTCCAGTTTTAAGGTTCCTAAAACCATCACTAAACCTGACTTGGAAAACAAACCCAGAGCGATGCAGATATCTCTTTGCAAGATCTTAACCTAATATTGGATTGGGGCGCCAAAAATTTCGTACATTTTAATGCATCCAAAACACAATCGTGTTCCTTATCGCGAAAAGAGTCATCAAATACTCATCCTCTACTTATGAGCGGCCAAGTTTTACAGAGCAAAGACACCTTTAATCTTGTGGGCGTCACATTTAACCTTAACTGGCATAAACACATTGTATCTATAGCCACGGCAGCTTCAAAAAAGCTTGAATTTCTCTTTCGAGCCAAAAAGTATTTTTCCGCTTCTAATTTATACACTTTATATGTGTCCCAAATCCGACCTCCCTTGGAATATTGTTCTCATATCTGGGGAATGGCGTCCCCCACAACCCTAAGCATTCTTGATTCTATTTAAAGAAGAGCTATTCGTCTCATTAATAATCCTTTACTTACAGAAAGGCTTCCCTTTCTTGCCCATCTTCGGGCTGTGGGGATTTATCGCTTTTTTATAGGTACTTTCATGGCTTCTGCTCTAAAGAATTGTCCAGTATAGTTCCTTTACTCACGGTTCCCAACAGAGAAACTCGTTGTTCCGCGAGTATGCATCCCTATACGGCTCAACTGGACAGGCCCCGTACTTCTCACTTTGTTCGTTCTTTTATCCTTAGAGTTTCTAGATTGTAGAACCTGCTGCCCGCGGAGGTCTTTCCTTCCCCCCAAATCTTTAAATATTTAAGCCCTGTGTCAACAAACTCCCTCTTACCTCGCTGAAGACACCCACGGTACGTTAGTATTTAGGCTTTTAGCCTTCGTGGTTTGTTTAAAGATAAAAAAATATATAAAAATTTGTCCTAAACGTCCTAGTTTTTGACGTGATAACGTCTTATAATTTGATGCATGCACAAAAAACATGACTCATGTGGCGTTTCATTTAAAGCTTGAAGTGCAAGCGAGAGCGTGGAAGAGGCACAATCGGCCTCCGCGTTCGACATCTGTTTCTCTCCCACTTTGAGAGGTTCGCTTGCTATACAATAATACAGTTACATGTTTTCGTCAAGTAGGAAGTGCAGTGAAAGTGAATGTGGCGTAAATTGTTTAATTTTCTTTTGTTTCTTTCAAAAGTTGGAAATAAATTGTTAATGCCACATTGTTACTTGTAGTTGATCTGTATAATTTAAGTAAATACCTTATGACGTTATCGCGTAAATTCATCGTACGTCAACCGACTTTACAGACAACCAATATTTTTTATAATAACTTTTATTCCAATTCAGATATTTTTAAAACTTTGTGGACGCAATTTCTATACACAATTTTTATGCACAAAAACGCATTTTTTGGCATACAAGAAAAAAATATTACCAGTGTCGCCCATGAGGGGTTTCAGGTTAATATTTTTATAATTAAAAAATGGTACGTCACTGCATTTTTCTAAAATAAAACTAATTTTTAAAATTCCCAGTAAGTTTGGAACAAATTTGATCTCTTGAGTTTTTTTATTTGATGCACGGTTTTCGCGTAAATAAATAAAAACAATTTCTGGGCATAGTCAAATCCCTATCTAATTACAGAATAAAATATCGAAGGTAATTTTTCACTGTAGAATTTGATATTATCCATACAAAATGACCGTGCCGAGTAATTGTTTTTTTTGTATGCCATAAAATGTGTTTTGGTGCATATAAGGCGTCCCCCAATTTTTAAAAAATATCTTAATTGGTATAAAAGTTATTATAAAAAACAATATTTATTAACACCCTGTAGTTCGAAAACTAAGACGTTTAGGACAAACTTTTATATGAAGTTTTTTCATATTTTTTAGTGTAGAATTAGCCCTTAAAGTTTGGACGTCACTGTTTGGGCACACCCTGTAGAAATGTATGTTACCATCTAATTAATCGTCAATAAAAATACTGCCGTATACAGTTTCTCAAAATGAATATTTCTTAGAATATGAAAACGAAATTTGGTACACCTTCATTCAGAATGTCTTCGGAAGTTCTTACCAATTAGAAAACTTTTTATTTACTAACTTTATTAAAAAAAAGTGCCTCTTCCTAAAAACACCTCCTTGGAAAGAAAATTAATTTACACAATAGTGTGTAATTACAGGTGTGGAAAATAACTAATTTGACATGAGAGAGAATATTGTTGCAAAAGGCGTCAGCCGCACGGATGGGGTTTACAAGACGACAAATGAACCAAACATGTCATTTTTCGAAAAAAAGTCAGCTTTATAAAAATTTTTGCTTGAAAAAATATGTATGGTTCAGCGAAGAGAAAACGGTAATTTTGTATTCAGGGTTTGCCAAAACTTGAAAATACATTATTTTTCTCCAAGAGAAACCTACCTTTATTTTCCATTTTTAAAATGTCATTCGAAAAATTTATTTAGAATATGGTTTGTAATTAATAAAAATAATTAAACAAAATTTTATTCAACTCCATAATTTAGGGAAAACGTCTTGTATGACATTCGTTTACAGCTGAACAATTGTGTTATGTAAGAATTTGGGAAAAGCAGGTGTCTAATAAGCAAATTATGATAGTTGTTTAGGTCATGTTATCATAAAATTTTAAAATAATTAATTTTTGATATACCAAAACTCAGTTTTATGGAACTTTTTGATACCCCTTTGACATTAATAAAGTCATTTCTAATGCTAGACTAAATAAATTTTCTAAATGATATTTTGCTTAGAAAAGAAAAATAAAGGTATTTTACTCTTGAAGCAAAATCAGGTAACCCTGTAATTTCTCTTCGTGAATCATATTTTTTTACAAGCAAAACTTTTTATGAAGAATTACTTTTTTTCAAAAAAATTAATTTTTGGTTCATTTGTTCTCTTGTAAACCCCATCCGTAGACAGTCTGTAGATTGAAAATTAAAATGATTTAATGTTTACATGTCAAAGAGCAGCAAATTGAGTGTCATTCTATTTGGAATAATATTTTCCATTCAAATATTAATTAACTAATTAATTAAAGTATACCTGGTGTCTGATTAAAAATGAGATAGTTAAGCAGTGCCGGATTAAGACTCCGATGCCCTAAGCAGTTCACTGCTGTGGTGACATTAAGATTTTTGAGGATCACCTTTTTAAATCATACATTTTTTTATCACCAACCCCAAATTTTTTGAAGAGCAACAAAAAGTAACCACCTCTTTTCACTCATACAATATTTTATTTTTACAACTTTTATTAATTAACGTGCAAAGCATTTCCGAAATTTAGGATATTTTTTCGGAAACTACTGATCCGATTTTGAAAAACTAAAAACCATGACAGAGAGAATTTCAAATACGATATCACTTGACCCCCTTCCATTTGAACTTTTTCACGTGTGCGTTGTGTTGATTGTGTAGAGAGTTTTCCTGAAAATAAAACTTGACCTGTTATAGGATTTATACGGGGTGGCTCATCATTTTAATTGGAATACGTGGTTTTAAACATTTTTTCTTAACATCCTCTTAATGAGTATGAGAGTAACTTAGGAATTAAAATATATATATATATATTTTATAACAAAAATTTAAAATGGCTTATTCAGTAATGACGGTAAATCGACAGTAATATAGTTATAAAGTTCAATGCAAATATACTCTATTAATGCAATGATTCTTATCATGAACTTTAATAAAACACTTCTGCATGGTTAGACAAAACAATATAAGAATTTATTGTTTTCATTTATACCTACTTTAATTCTGCAAAAATCATAAAGCCACACGAATAAAATTAACACGATAATCTTTGTTCTTTTACAAGTGATATTCATATAATCAGAAAAGGATAGCCAATGTTATTAACAATACCATAACGCCAAGAAACAAGTAGTTTAGATAAAATTTCGATTATGCAGTGAAATTGTTATCATTTTAAATTCTTATCGCTGTTGTTGCGATATAAATTATTGAATATAAAGGCAATAAAAATCAAATTAAAATAAATAGGCTGAAAAGAACACCCAAACGCTATCTTTGTAATAAATTGGATTTATTGGCATAGTTTGCGAGGTTTAAATAAATTGGTGTATTCCTTTTAACTTGTAGAACTGTTCTTTAGAACCGGTCAAAAACAGTTTTAAAAGGAACACCAAAAAACAGTCGGATTTGCCCGTTGACATGACATTTATATGATTTGACAGATTTGTTGTTCTTTGTTTGGTTTTTGTTTTAGTCATCCGTGGTTTATATTAATTTTTTCGAGTTAATTAATTAACCACAGTAAATTATTATAGAAATTATTATAGTAATTATTATATATAACCAAGTATTTTTACTATTTGCCTTTTGGCATATGTCATTTGCTGTATTCTTTTATGCTTTAGAACCTCCAGAACGACACCATAAGTGTTCTTTTACAATTTGACATTTTTTCACGTTGTAGAACCGTTCTTGACACTATTGACAGTTCAGAGAACGGTTCAGAACGGTTCTACAAGGTTCTCTCTCTAACACTAATTGTGTCCGAACACTTCGTGCACGTCCTTCGATTATGGTGCATGAGAGGCAAGGGAGAGGTAATAGAACGGTTCTGCAGAACAACTCTATATTGCTGTATTCCTTTTATTCTCCAGAACCGCCTAGAGCGACACCATAAGTATTCCTTTTACAATTTTTTGACATGTATTAGTGTATTCCTTTTACCTTGTGGAACCGTTCTCTGAACTGTCAATAGTGTCAAGAACGGTTTTACAACATAAAAAAATGTCACAAAATTGTAAAAGGAACACTTATAGTGTCGTTCTGAGCGGTTCTGGAGCAAAAAAGGAATAAAGCATTTCATGTTGTAGGACCGTTCTTGGCACTATTGACAGTTCAGAGAACGGTTCAGAACGGTTCTACAAGGTAAAAGGAATACACTATTATCATAAACACACGGTGTTGTTCTGGTCGGTTCTAAAGCAGAAAAGGAATACACCAAATACGATACCCAGTAAAAATAAAAACCAAATATCTTTGTAAAAAATAGTAATGGCTATAGTCTAAGATCCTCCTATATAGATGGACCCTCATTCTTTTTTATGATGATATAAAAAAATTTAACAATAAAAGTTAGAAATAAATAAAATTCCCGGAGGGTTGGCTAACCATATTCTGAGCTGATATAGTGTAATTACAAAATTTTTATAATTAAATTCTTTGACATGACATTACAATTAAAAAAAAATATACAGTGTGTCTACGTAAGTTGGCGGCATATGGGAAACTTTTGTATTATTAATTTTACGAAAAAAGTTATTATGTATTAAAAGTTCTGCATGGTCCAAAACCTAAAATGCAATCATCAGATATTAAATTGTGTCAGTCATGTACGAGGTTTAGACGAAAATGTAATTTTTGCTCAAGAGTAAAGTACCTGTATTTTTGCTAATATCGCAAATTTTTATAAAGAAAAGATGTTAAAAATTAAAAATTACGGTAATTTTCTAGAAACCTGCGGCTACTCCGATTTTTTGGCGGAAACGTTTCGTTCTCGAGATATTCATCATCAAAGTTTAAATTTGAACTAAGCTTATTTTTACTATATTTCCCCTTCTTTTTGCACACAATTCTTAATTTAAAACTAAAGTGTCACACATGGTTTGATTTTCACCTTTTAAAACACTGTTTTTCTACGTTTTTACATTATTTTTGCATTAAATTGCGTGGCATTTCTTTGATAATCCGGCAACCATACATACACATAGGGCTTCATGGCACACTGGGATTAAAATAATTCAAAGTATAGCTATGCAATTTAATGCAAAAATAATGTAAAATACGTAAAAAAACGGGGTTTTTAAAGGTGAAAATCAAATATTGTGTGCCACTTTAGCTTTAAATCAAGAATTGTGTGCAAAAAGAAGGGGGAATATTATAAAAATAGGATTAGTTTAAATTTCAAGTCTGATGATGAATATCTCAAGAATGAAACGTTTCCGCCAAAGAATGCTTTCAGAATCGTAATCAGCGCCTCAAAAAACCCCGTATACCAAATTTCGTCAAAATCGGAGTTGCCGCAGGTTTCTAGAAAATTACCAAAATTACTTCCAAATATGCAATGTTGTTCTTTCCAAAAAAAAATATTTTTTTCTGCTATAATGGTAAAAATTTAGGTTTGTCCGTTGGTGCACTATATTTCATAAATATAAATGTCATAGGGCAGTTTTAATTAAACTTTTTAAATTAATTGTTATTAACCCATTAGTGCATAAGGTTGTAAATGTTGAAAATTATTATTTTTTTCCTAGTTTAAGGTCAAATAGGGTTAAATAAACATATACCGGTAGTTTTTTTTCAAAAATTTTATTAATTTAAAAAATACAGTATGTTCGATAAATCGAACGCCATGCCAGAGGGATACTAAAAAAACATATAAAATTTCTTTTAAACAAGTAAGTAAACTGGAATAAACTAAGGGGTGTGGTATTGGAGAAAACAGTTTTTAGGGTGTAGGCCTTTTTGGCACTTAACACATATAAACTTTGCATTCTTTCGGCAAAAAGCACATCTTTTTCATTTTCTGAATACTCTGGCAAATGATTTATCTTATCAAATCTTACATCATAAATTGGTGTTGGTGCCACTTTTCCCTTATTAGATTTCTGACCATTGATTTTTAAAAGACATAAAGCGAGGTATCTTCTAAATTTTAATAAGGCACTTGACGTTTCGTGGGAGGGATGCACTTTTCGAAACAGTAACCATGCATTTACGACGGATACATCAAAAGATAAGAAAATATTGGCCACCACCATTTTCTTTGCCTCATTCTTGTCCTATAGACAGCGACTAATCCATCCAATTTGTCTACACCTCCCATACCTTTATTGTAACTTTCAAAAATTTTAGGTTGTGGAACAGAAATTTTTGATTTATTTTCTCGGCAGTAACGCGAAGTATTCTTTATTTCAAAAGATTCGAAGTTGGTTGCTGCAGTAACTATTTTATTATCTTTCCACTGAACAACTGCGACTTTTTCCGAACATGAAAAAGTATGCGCGCCTCGTTTTTCTTTAGACATTTTTTTTCGCCATTTCTTAGTGGACAATCTTCTAACCTGTTATCTCTAACAGTACCTGTGGCGCAATAACCTAGTGTGGAGAGATGATCAAGTAACTTTATGGAAGTAAAATAATTGTCCATAAAAATTTTGTATCCTTGATTTGGAGGTATTTCAGCCGACTCTATCAAATTTAGTACCACAGAGCCACCTAGACCAAATAAACTGGTTTGTTTTTGAGAATTTTTGTTTTTTCCAGTATATATATCAAAATTTAGCATATATCCATTACTAGTGCATATTGCCCAGTTTTTAAATCCAAATCGTATGGGTTTTCCCTTGATAAATTGTTTAGCAAAATGTTTGCCGTAATACGGTATCATGCTCTCGTCGATACTAAGATTTTCTTCCAAGCCACCATATTTTTTAAAATTTTCATTTAGTTTTTCTATTAGAGGCTGCAGTTTATACAATTTGTTGTCATTATTGATTTGACTATTGTCATTTAAATGTAAATTTCTCAGAATTGTTTCAAATCTATTTAGTCTCATGCTTTCCGATAAAATTTTTGGTACATCGCTTTCATTTGACCAGTATAGACGTTTATTTGGGTATTTACCATATCCAGACAGCAAAAGACCTCCAAAGATAACTAGTAGTTCGCTTCTGGTCATGTTCAAGGTACAGTTTTTTGTTGTGCATATAAATTTGTTTGCTCCTCAATCTTTTCCAAAATTTCTTCATCGAAAAATAAATTGAAGAATTCTAGTGGTGTCTTTTTTTCCTTGAGTATATCGGGAGGGTTTTTACCACTGCAATCTTGATGTATATCAAAAAGTAACTCTTGTTTAATCCATTTTCTTTTCTTCGGTGGTGGGGGTTTGTTAGAGTTTGCTTTCAAGTTGTAGGCAGCATTGGGAAATAATTGTGCAAGTGGTATATTATCATCCGCATCATCCATATTAGGCGGGCTAGGATCTCCAAGTTCATTGATAGCTCCATTTGTAACCAGTGTAATATCATCATGGACGTCCGTATTACGATGGGTCATAGGTACAAATTCGCTTTCCGCTCGCAACATAGCAGGGCCCAAGTGAGAAATGTTCCCTTCATGCTCATCATCAGATAGGTCACTATCCACGTCCGTATCAGCTCCATCTGTTGGTGGAATAATATATATATTGCCGCTTTCAACATCACTTTCCTCCAAGCAGTCAATAAGCTCAGATAGAGTCAACCTAAAAAAGACAATGTTCAGGGAATGTGTACGAGCCGCATAACGTTCGATAAAACGAACACAACAAAAATAACGAAGTTTCTCATACCAAAATATAAATTACAACGTGCACGTTATTTTTACATGTAGCCTGATGTTTTAGATATGCATATTCCAAATATTGGTCATCTGTTGCAAAATATATAAAAATAAATTAGGGTTAACTCACCCGCCATGACGACTGTTGTACAAACTCGGGTCCATTTCTCTTTAAAACAGCAAAAAATATATACAGGTGTGGAAAATCTTTATTCGCCCTTTGCAATTCCCCAAGTGGAAAAGAGAGTATTTCTGAATATACTGAATCACATAAGTTCGACTGAAACAGACGATGCGATCCTGATGCGATGTTGTCGATGCACAAATTTTTCCCGTTCTCTTTGCTTACATCCAAACGTACTCCCCTATTAGGACACTGGTGCCGACGGTTTTCGTTTTGCGTATCAAGAACTTGCAGCGTTCGGGTATTGAACAGTGTTGCCAGAGACTTTTTCGGGGATTTTTGATGACAAGGTAAAACGGGATTTTTAAAGTAAAAACGGGGATTTTTAACGATTTGGAAGGTAAAAACATTTTTAAAGGTACGTTTTGATCTTACTTTTATTGCATGATATTTACGTCAGATAAAAATTCTGACTAGTGTAAACAATCAAAAATTTATATCAGACAATATTTTTGACCGTGTACACAGCTAGAATTTCTATCTGACATAAATATCATGAAATTAATGTCAGTTGTAAACAAATCATTACTTTTACTTACTTTTTACTTAAAATTCTCGATTTTTACGTAAACCTTTTTTTTTTGGTTGTCAATTTCTTTGGCGTAGAAAATACATTTTTTGACTATTAAAAGGCGGCCCTCAAATGTGGCTTTAAATCACAGGGATTTTTCTAAAGTATCCCAAAAAAAGTGATTTTTTGGAACCACGCGGGGGATTTTTATCGTAACCCACCTGGCCACACTGATGGTATTCAGTAGCATGGTGAAAGTTAGAAGCATAATTCTTTTTACCATTTGGGTTTTAACAAAAAAAAAAGAAGTAAATTTAAATAAAATATTCTCTAAAAAAATAAAAAGAACATAAAAGTATTTCTAACGGAAATGTTTATACAATGTGGAAACTCTTTTTAAAATCTTATTATTATGGTTCTGAAAGAGACCACAATTTTTAGCAAGACAATATTTCAATTTATTAAATTCGGTTCTCTTTGGTTTTCAAGCATTTGAGGTGATATGCTACCGGGTGGTGCAAGGCACCAGGGCGCAATACTGCGGGACGGAAATTTTTAAAAAAGGGAGGAAATGCAGCAGTATCACAGACTTGTCATTTCTTAGTTAATGGAGGTGCAAGTGGCACCTCATCATTACACATGCACTTCCTACAATTTCGTTAACAGCCGATGGTTTCAAACTTTTATAATAATTTCAAAAGTTGTACTTTTCGCTGGTACAAGACCAAACCTATAATGCAAACCTCCTAATTATTTCTTCTGCTAAATTACCAGCATAGTACTACTTAATAATTTGAACTTTTTGTCAACGATATTGACCAAAACTTTAAAAAAAATCTAAATTAAGCAGGATCAGCAGCAGTTTGCAACACAGCAAACGACTTGCCAGTAAAAATAAATTTTAAAGGATTCTAGTCGACCCGACTCCGAAAAAAATCTGTCCCCAAACCTAGTTCAAAAATCCCTAAATTGATATTTTTATGTTTCCTAAAAGTCCTTAAATTTTAAAAATTAAATGTACATTATACAATTACATTCTAAAATCACAAAAATAAAGTAAAAAAGGTTTAATAACATTTTTATTACTATTATTATTTTAATTTTACCCCGAAAGTTAAGGCAAGTCGGCAACCCTGTACTCGACATTTACGTACCGCAGACGCTCTCGTCTGGATTTCTTCTCCTGCTACGGCACAAAAGAGTGGGGCTGTAATTACAGTGGGCGGAAACATATTGCCGAAGAAAAGGGAGATTACTAAATCACATGAGTTCGACTGAAACAGAATGAGGTGTTTCCCCGCCTGTTCCCCTTGCTTTCTCCCCCACCACTGCGCCAACGCGCTCGCTTTGTTTATGGCTGATCGAGCTCGAGGCTCGAGCACGCAGTTGCTTCTTTGCACGCGTGGAGGATGTTACTGCTTCACATATTTTGATAATTTTTTACGTAACTATTAAATATTTTGGTATTTGATGAATTTATTGCTTTGAATGCATCAAATACTGCCATTTTTAAGAGCTTTTTTGCCGTTTGGGGCTAAACAAAATTAAAAGCAATTCCGAAAGAAAGAATAAACAAATAATTTTAAAAATAAAAATATAATTCTAAAAAAATAAAGAACATAAAAATGTATTTCCTAAAAAAATTCTTATAAAAACTTTAATACTTTTTAAAATCTTAGTTTATAAGGTTCTCAAAGAGACCACCATTTTGTGCAAGACAATATCCCAACCTGTTATAGAATTCGGTTCTTGTGTTTTCAAGTATTTCAGGTGTTATTCCTATAAGAACCTGACTAATTTTTTGGCGGAGCTCATCTAAGTCATTTGCACGTTCATGACGATGCCTATAAATTTGTTGCTTAACATGTCCCCAAAGAAAAAATCATTTGGTGCCAGATCTGGTGATCTAGGAGGCCATTTTATGGTACCTCTTCCGCTGATTATACGATTTGGAAACGTGACTCCCAAAAATTGTTGAACTTCCCTGGCGTTATGAGCCGGACAACCATCCTGTTGATACCAAATATCTTCAAAATTGACATTGAGAGCCTGAACAGCTGGAATAACCTGATTTCTCAAAAGATTCAAGTATTTGTTGGCATTTAAATTTCCCTCAATAAAAAAAGGGCCAATAATATTATCGCCCAAAATGCCAGCCCACACGTTGACCTTTTGAGTTTACCGGCATAGTACCACTTAATAATTTGAACTCTTTGTTCAACGGTATAAACCAACATTTTAAAAGAAAGCGCCGTAGTTTGCAATACCCCAAACAGCTTGCAACTGAACTCTCTCCAAATGCTCGGGCCCGGCGACGGTCGCGTTGACCGGCGTTAATGTACCCCACTACTGCAGGAAAGTGGGCGTATAAATACATATGGCATCATTGCATTTGAAACATGGGGAATATCTTATTTTCCGTTACTTTCTATCTTAAGGCAAGATCGCTTTCTCTTTTTCCACTTGTTAATCCCAATGGTTCGATAACGATTTTCCAGACCTGTATAAATCAATTCAGCACAAAACCGAATAATCACACACGCTTGTTTGTCAACAAATGATGATTCTACATCAAAACAGATTGTTGTATGGTACAGAGATCTTTTTATCGACCGAAATAAACACGTTCGATAAAACGAACATTATGCACTAATGGGTTAAAAGAAGAAGAATGTACAATGCACTAATGTACAAACTTAAATTTTATCGATTTTCGCAGAAAGAAAAATAAAAAAATATTTTTGGTAAAGAACAAAATTACATATTTGGAAGTAATTTTTAATTCCTAACAACTTTTCTTTATAACAATTTGCGATATTAGCAAAAATACAGGTACTTTACTCTTGAGCAAAAATTACATTTTTAGCTAAACCTCGTGCATGACTGACACAATTTGATATCTGATGATTGCATTTTAGGTTTTGAACCATGCAGAAATTTTTATAAAGAATAACTTTTTTTCGTAAAATTATTAATAAAAATGTTTCCCATATGCCGCCAACTTACGTAAACACACTGTACATGAATGGTAAAATTTATAGTATGTAGATAATGCCATAAAACGGTCGGCTACCTTTAATACCTTTGTTATTTATTCTTCAATTAGAATTTTAAGTTAACGAACAAGAGCAGATGACTAAAATAAAAACCAAAAATTTTTTTTTATAAAATTCGCTGCCATGGTTGCAAAACTAAACCAAAAATTAACTTATATTAACCATTTTAAAATTTAGTCCAACTGTACGTTAAGTATTAAAAGTTGCCTAGTGCTCGTCTCAAGCGCCATCTATGTGTGCAACCCTAAAGCTTCATTTTAAAAAGTTGTGGATATTGAAGAAAAGTAAGAGAAAACTGCATGTCAAAAATAGATTCAAAGATTCTAAAATAAATAAAACGATTTATCTTAAAGCTATTTTCAGGAGGTAGCGCTAGAATTTAAAATGAGCTTGTGCAACACGGTATTATTACGACAAATAATTAAAATTTTAATAATAAATTCGTCTTCAGTAGGGTCTTAACTGATCCACTGTAGCGAATGATGAATTTTGGATATGATTTTACAGATTATACCCCGCTTGGCGTAAGGGGATCGCAACCCCCTTACGTCAAATGTCTGACGCTACCCTTGAAGACCACCATTAAATCTAAAAAAATTGTCAAAACTTACTGACATTTTTGTTTCAATTAAAACTGTGTTTATGAAGAAATTTTTTTAGCCCGTGCATGAAGTGATTTCCCCGATTCGTAGAATCCTTTGGTTTGGCATTCTGATAATTTTACGTTTTCTTTCAATTTTTCAATGGAACACCCTGTATATGTATATTGTATTATTTTTAAATTTCTGTGACAAATCCAAATCAGAACGGGACAATTTGAAATTTTTCTGAAGCCTACCTACTTGATTTTTTTGAAGCCAGTTTTATTACTGCATCTAGATGGCTATATATGGACGCAAATTAGAAAATTAAATTTACTTAGAAGTAGATGACAAATATAAAAACAATTGTTTAAAAAAAAGCCATATTTTATTTTAAAAACCTGCTGAAATGCCACTGGCAAAAAGTTAAATCATTGTTGTGAATCAAAAAAGGCCTCTTAATGTGTAGTAGCGGTGTAGCAAATTTAATTAAAATATTTAAATTCGTATCATAAATATAAATAAGTAACGTACCTATTTTTTTAATACTTTTTTACCCTGTAGTTCAAAAGTTAAAACGCTTTTAGGCCATATTGTTTACGTAATTTTTTTATTAAATAAGTTCATATATCACCCTTTTCAATATTAGCATATCATTAAAAAACGCCCTGTATAGTATTTTTACGGGCGTATTAATGACTTTTTAATTTTTCCTGTTGACCTTTTTTCTTAGGGTAATTAATTTATTTTTGGTTACTTCAGACGAACTACAACTAAATAATTTTCAATGAAGATTAATATCAAATTTGTATTGTCTATACTAGGACAAAATATTTTATTTTGCTGCCAGATGGTGTTATTTTTCACGAAAGGGCGGGAGGAGTCCAGACCCCAAGAATCCCTTCCCCCTAATATACGCTCGTGGTAGAATACTTAATATTTCACTGTATATTTTGTTTCAAATTAATATATATTTTTATTTTTCCTAGGCTCGTCCTAAGGGTGAGGGAAAGACCCCTTATCAAGGAAGAAAACGATGTTTTGGCGAATACAAATGTCCCAAATGCAAGAGGAAATGGATGTCTGGAAATTCATGGTCTAATATGGGCCAGGAATGCATAAAGTGCCATATTAATGTTTATCCACATAAACAGGTATATCCACAAAGCTTTCTTTAGTTGTAGAATTATTTGAGGATATTAGAGAATTATTGCACAGTAAAATAAGGCCAGGCTCTAATAATACCGGCCTTATTTTGACATCTGAGCTTGCGCAGATGCATGGTAGGATAAGGACTCTCTAATAAGTATAATGCCCGGCTTTCTTTAGGTCGGTTTGAGGTCGTGCTTTATTTTGGCCTTATTTTAACTTCGGAACATTTGGAACTGTTCCTCTAACCGAACGGCTCACTATGGTCGATTTTTGTAAAATTGTGGCAAAAAGGGAAATATCAAATCTTAAAAAATTAAGTAAATTGTCAATAGTCTACTTCCTAACATTCTATTCTATTAGTTGGCTGTGACCATTCTGAATTTTTCACTTGTTTTTAATCTCTACGCCATCTTTAAATTAAGCCAAGTTTTCTATGCAGTAAACGTTATTCAATGATAAACATTGTCTTATAAAGATTCCTTGTATTAAAAATTTCTTGTAGAATTTTTTTACTGTTTAGTGGGATTAGTGTTTAGTCAGGTATGTATATAGTGTTTTATTCATTTATTGAAATTTTGTTTTCTATTTTACTACCACATTTAATCAAGTGTATAAAAATTATAGCAAAGTAGCCATTTTAAAAAGCATTTTTTTTATGTTCCGCTAACGACCCTCTTATAATTTGTATCACATTATCTTCTGTAACTGTTGAGTTTTCTGGTTACCAAGAAAAGTTTTGCGACTTTTGCGCTTTTTTTAATAAACTTTAAAATATTAGTGCAGGGTTATAGACTCCATCAGCTTCTTTATTTTTCTAGCTACAAAAACATTTAATTTAAGAAGTTGTTATCCACAGAGGTTATAATGTATTTTTAAATTTATACAAGGTTGCTTAAAAAGTGTAAGAAATTATTAAGTTTTTAATAGAATACCCTATACAGGGTGTCTAGTTTAGGTGATGCCACTTTTGCTTTTTCCGAAATGGCAAGTGCTGCTAGTGCTTTTACCGCGAAGCAACATTTCAGTTGTTTCTGAGATACAGGGTGATTTGTTAAAAACACTTAAACCTATTTTGTTGGAATATTTCAAAAACTATGGATTTTCGAGACATACATTAAATATTTTATGAACCACAAACTAATAACTCTGGACAGTTAGTAAGGTCGATTTTTGTATTGTCACTAGTTGGTTAAATATATTAAAAAATGAAGGTGATTTGAATGTTAATGAAAGTGAATTTAACCTTCAATTTACCTTCACTTCACCTTCACTTCACCTTCACTTCGCCTTTACTTTTTATTTCCGTTAGATAGCTCTTGAAAAGTTAAGATAGGAAAGTGAAAGTCGTTTTGCTCTATCTTCAACTGTTTTTGCCTTATTAAATCGCCAAAGTTCAAAAATTCCGATTTTCAATTGTAAATAACTCCCAAACTATTAACTTTAGGTATAGGAATATGACAAGCCAAAATGCTTAGAATTTTATGTAGATTCGAAATTACAAAAATATACAGGGTGTCCCATTTAAAAGAACCTGTTTTTGGCGTGCCATGTTTTTTTGGCTCACTCTGTATACTTCAAAATAATTTTAAAAAGTAGCTAAAATAGCAGTCTATAACATAGTTTTTGTTTGGAATCAAAATGCTCAATAGTATGGATACTATGGAATCCTGTATATAGGTTGTCGTTTATGCCAAGTTTCGAAACATCCTGTATAAAACTTATTAAGATATTAATAAAGCTTTTGCCACTTAAAATGATTATAATTTGTGTGTTTGTAATTTTTGGAATGATAAAATAACATTTTTGAACTTCTTTTAATTTATGCCACGTTTTAACAATAATCGGCCACTGTGCGGCTGCCGATCACAAAATCGAAAAGTTTTAGAAGTAAAAATACTTAAAACTTGCTTTTTTAAATGTATTTCTGTAACTGTGTTATAAAAACCCTACAACACAAAACAATAAAGAAAATGACTAAAAATTGTTTTTTCTTTTTTAGGTTAATGGTACTGTCAACATGATTTGCAATAACTCTAAATTATGAGTACAAGCACTATTTAAATAGGGCCGGTATTAATCATTCCCGAGCTTAATAAGGCAACTTGCAATAATTCTCTAATATCTTTAGCCATTGGGGATTTAAATATTACCCGGAATGTAAACGGTAAAACCAAGTGATTGGCCTTACTTGCAAAATTATTTTTTATCTCTACAACTAAAAATATTTTGACTACTTTTTTTCATTTACTACACTCACTGTTTTACCTATATCCTATTATTACTCCGTATAATAAATATTTTCTTTCAGAGACCTCTAGAAAAGCCAGATGGTCTAGACGTTTCTGATCAGTCCAAAGTTCATCCTCAACATTTATGCCAGAAATGCAAGGAACTTGGATATTACTGCAGAAGGGTGCAATAAATATATACGTACAAAATATACACACAAGTTTTAAAATAACTGTTGATATTATTTGCTTAAAAGCTGTTTGTATTTTTATTTAGGTTGTTTTTTCTTTAGTTTGTAAGTTTTCAAGTATTATTTTTTTATTTTTCTAATTTTTATACGTTTTGTTAGTTATCTCGTTTGCATCAGTATTTTGTTTTGTTGTTTGTTACAACCAAAGACCGAAAAGGCTTATTAAGCGAGAAATTGCCAACGACTCCATTCTGGTGTCTGCATGTTTTTGATGTACCGTGACACGAATTTTGTGGAATCTTTCAAACTTGCCACACGAAATTAATTTTAAAGCATTTTAAAAGACGACTAAAAACAATTACCTGGCTATAACCAAAGTCGGCCTATATAGGGTCGCGACATTCGGCCATATTGCTTTGACGTGTTATGACGTCACATCACCCATTTTTCGGCCAGTTCAGTGCCGGAGATATACAGTTTATTGTATTAGTAGAACAACCGTTTACACACGTTTTTAATTAATATTAAGGTTGTAAATTATTTTACTTTAAATAAAAACATTTGGAATTACATCTTTCAACTATATTATTTCCAAAGCAATGCAAAATGAAATGCGCAAATTCTAGACGCCACTGGATTGATCATTAGCTTTGATATTACCCAGTCTTGCCAACTTTTCTACGTGGAGTGCCCTTCCTTGCGTCCCCGACCTCGAACTGCCTAGAAGTTGAGGATGTGTCGCGACCTTATAAATATGAACTAACCTTGGCTATAACTAACCCCAGAACTAACCAAGATTGCTACAACGCGTCGTGAGCTCTATTTTTCCCTCAATGATTTTTTCGGTTTTTGTGCGTAATAAATATAGTTTATTGATTATATTTAATTTAGGTACTTATATTTTTAAATAAAGATTTATTTATATGATTTTAATTTTCTGATACTGTGAATTTCGATTTAAAAAATCGTGCAGCACAATTATGTGTATTTAAAATTTACTCATTTGTTAAAAACTGTTCTGTATTTTTGTGTACTTAAGTACATGCTTGTTATTTTCTTATTTGGGTTTTATTATTAACAAAAGTTTTAAGAATCATTTAAATATAAAAGAGCAATCACACCTGTACAGCCCAGCAAACACTATTTGCCGGTAATGTACATTCTTCATATTGGCATTGATGGTAAAGCATTGGTAATTGGTGGTAATATTATGCCAACATCTTATACGCATTAAAAAGTCAACCCTAAATAAACACTTAATTGCCAATAAATTTTACATGCAGGCGAATTGCCGGCAAGCATACAAAAATGGCGGCATACCAATCCTGATTAAATAAAGCACGCGTTTTTGTTGCAGGCAAATAAATATTGGATTCTTGAAGGCAAACCTTTAACGCATATTCATACTTTTTAAACCATATTATTAACATTGGTATTTAACTAACATTAAAGCAATTTTTTTGATCTGTTTTATTTATAATGGCAGCTAAACAACATTATTTTATGTTTTTTACATAATTTAGAGGAAATGGCCTTTTCATAACATTTTATTGTTAAAAATCATGCAAATAAAAATTAGGTGAAACAAAATGTTTATTATGTATTTTGGAGCGAATAAAAATAAAATGATGGTAAAATTAGCTACGTTAATTTCGACCGAAGGTGACCGCTTTGTGCATTTGTTTTCTACGTGGTTTTTAGCTTTTTAGTTTCTTTTTTAAAGAAAAGAGTTTTTAATAGACATAATTAAATGTATTCATTACCTAATAAGTGTGTGTTGTGTGATTAATTGGTGATGGCTAGTCGAGAAGGCAAGATATTTAAGTAGACTGTTAGGAGCTGTAAACATTTTGTTTAAAACTTTATTAAAAGTTTTAAAGACGTGTTGATAAAAAATATTATATATATTTAATTGTTTTTTGACATACCGATAGATGGCGTAATGGATAATAAACTACTACGTTTCTGCAATATCTTCGCTTTTTATCGTCTAAACCGTACCTATTAGACAAAAATAATTCGAGAGCGGTCTGCGGTAGGTGATCTCACTTAGCTTTGAAAGAAATATCTTCGGCTAGTGTAAAAATCTGCATCTCCTAGTTGGACAGTGTTCCGAGAGATGGTACTTTGCATTGCAAGGAAATTGCATGCAGTAATGAGTTTTTCTTATTTTAATTTTCAAATAAAATATCTCATCATTTTAGCTTTAAAAAAAGTATATGCGACAATTTTCCTCAATAAGACGTCAGCTTGCTGCTTGGGAGTATCTGCATTTGCCCACTTTCGGGTCTTTTTGTTATCTTTTTGCCAATAACTTATTAATGATAGATGCCATCATCTTAAACGCATTTTTTGCCAATAACTTATTAATGACGGATGCCATCACTTTATCTGTAACACGTGGCCTAATAACGGCCAATTGCCCACTTTCGCGTCTTTTTGATACCTTTTTGCCAATGCCTTGCCATTAAAGAGTGTTGGCAATGCCATTAAATTAAATGTACAACGCCGGCAAAAAATGTTATATGGGAGCATGTTCCTTAAATATAAGCAAATATTTAATAGTGTGATACTACATAAAAAAATCACAAAATTTTCCATTACGAAAATATGAAACATTTTTAGATATATATTTTTTAAAGCAAGCTCTCCGAATTTTACTTGTAGAAATCACACAGTAACATTGGCGTATATTTAAGCAACACCCTGTAGATATCAGAATATTTTCCTTAGATATGCTTTATTTTAATTCTTTTGGTTGTGATACGTGATTGTAAAGATAACATCTACTTTTACAATTTTTGTACTCTTATTTCACTTGATTTGTATAAATTAGGTATTGAATTATCCTATATTGATGTTGTTATATGTGTATAAAATATATTGTATTGAAATAAAAAGTATTTTTACAAGAAGTTATAAATATAGATTCGTATACTGGGTGTTTATAGTTAGGTGCACACTATTGCGTCATAGTCGTTATTAGAACAATAGGGCAATACTATGCACTTTATTTATTAATCCCAAGTATTTGATTTATTTTTATTAAAAGTTTTATATGTAAATGTCAAACTTCATAAGACATATATTTTTTGTGACATATATAGGGCGCAAAATAATTTTAATTTGACATTTTTGATAGTCAGAACTAAAACGGATAAGCACGGCTAAATGAGCCCATTGTGATGTCACTTATTTTGTTGTAAAAAATACTCTAGTATTGTTAACGTATTTGTTATTTTAAAGAATTGTATTTAACAATGTTATAAATATACGTATACATACCTTACCTCTTATCTTTTTTTTTTGCCACGATTTTTTATTATATTTTGACAGCTGCTAATTAATCCAGTTGCGCCTAGAATTTGTGTTTTTTGTATTTGGCATTGATTTCAAAGATGATATTTGTGGAAAGATGTGATCCCAAAGGTTTTTTATTTAAAGTCAAGGAGGTTGCGACTTAATAATAATTATAAAGTGTTTTGTAAACGGTTATTCTAATAAATACTATAAACTGTATTTCTCCGGCACTGATGAACATGGCCGATAAATGGTCACTGTGACGTCAACACACGTCAAATCAATATGGCCGTATGTCGCGACCCTATATAGAGGTTCTCTGCTTGAAATTTATTTAAAAAAATCATTTAAAGTCGAGCCAAGAGATGGCAGTACAAGAAAATGTCTGTTTCAAGTGTCAGATGAGACATCCCCTGACGTCACATTTTCAATATTTACGTCCTACATCATCATTACATTTTAATCGTTTATATTCTAGAAAATCAAATTAATTGCGTTCCGAAAAATATTCCAAATTAAAAAAATGTCGTTAAATACGGCACATATAAACGGTGGAGTGTTAATACATTCTGGTGAACAGTAAGTTAATTTTTAAATATCATTTTGCACTCTATCACAATGAAAGTATATTATTAGTGATTAGATTACTTATTAAATAAGCCTTTATTTGCATTAATACTATCTTATTTTTATAGAATCTTGCTCTTTTGTGACAATGTAAACATCGAATGGTCAGGCCAAGAGGTCAGTGCTTTTAAAGGCAAGAAAAATGGAAGAATTTTCCTTACGACCCATCGGGTCATATTCAATAACAACTCTCCTTCAGATGAAATGCAGAGCTTTAGTTTCCCCTTTGTTACACTTAGTGAGGTATGTTTAATTACCTTTTTTTATGGAATATCAGTTTATTTACCAAAACAAATTTGTGGTTAGGTGGAAGTAGAACAACCAGTTTTTGGTGCTAATTACATAAAGGGGAAAGTGAGAGCCCAACCTAATGGTAACTGGGTAGGAGAAGCAAAATTCAAGATGACTTTTAAGCATGGAGGGGCTATTGAGTTTGGGCAGGCACTGTTAAGAGCAGCACATTATGGTAAGATTTGTTTTTTGATAATAATTTATGTAAGTTTACTTAATACTTACAATAGTTTTTCAAGATATTTTGGTTGATGATTAAGGCCACAAAAAGATTATGTAATACCCAGTCATCTTTACAATAAGTAAAAGTGCCTATTGCATAATTTTAGCAAGCTGAAATTAAGACAATATACAGAGTGAATCTGAAAAATGTGTGCGAAAAGTTTTATAATTTTTTTTATTATTAAATGGTGCATATTTTTTGAAAGCAGGTAATATTTGCATATTATTTTAAGCATTATTTATCCAGGGTAGTTTTTTTTTAATAACACACACACACACACACACATTTTTGAACCAACCAATGATTCTCTGTTTGGTCAGTATAGAAATTCAAAATTATTCATCTTTAAGAAATCCCTAGATGATAAAGTGAACATATTTATATCAACATAATGACACATAAAGTGGAGTTTAGATAACCCTTACAAATTAAAAAAGATAGTTCTATCTATCTATATTTTATTAACATAACTTAGTCTAATATTGATTAATAAAATTTCTTATATGGGGTTTTTTGGGGTGCTAATTATGAATTGGAAAGAATATTTAGTCAGACATGTTTCGTTCTCAAGATATTCATTATCATCATAACCAGAACTGACTGTAAATAATTACCATGAATAAATTTGACCTAAATTGTTGAAAAATTTTTAGTTTCACAATTTTTTGTTTATTTACCTTAATAATGAATATGCATGGTCAACTAACCTTTCCATTTGCTTACTTTTAAATAGTCTTATTGTAAGTAGTAATCTTTCTGCTTCTTTATTTTAAAACCAAAATGTAGTTGTTTTTAATTTGATTGTTTTTTTAAAGTGAATACATTTTCCTACTGAATCTCCTATCTTCTGAAATTAATTACTGGAATTTTATTTTTTTCCAAATATATCTTTCCTTTGTGTATTTGCAAAAATTACTGGTAATTTTAAAAGTTCTAGGGAGATCACAAGTGACAATAATAATAATAATAATAATAATCCTGTTATTTTGCAGCCGTTAATGAGGATATTTCTGGAACTAGTAAGTTTCAAAAATTCTACTTCTTGCACCGCTTTAGTGGGCATATAGAGCATTAAGTATAATATTTTAAATAGATACAATACATTCTTTTCTATTTCTTTAGCTACTAGGGGAGGTATGAATGCACCACCTCCTTATGAACCTCCTCAGCCACAGTGGTACGCAGCTCCACCACCAGCTTATGCACCCCTCCTCAAGGTAAGTCAAGAAGGGTGTTTTTTTGTACTACATGTCCATCTTTTATTTAAAAAAAAAATCTGAGATTGTATTACACATTATGTAAAAATATGGTGTCTCTTACTATAGCAGTAGGTGCACTACAAACTTACCAGTTTTTGTTGACATTTACATTTTTCTGGTCTTTAAGCAAACAATTCATTTGTATTTAACAGGATATTATGGCTGGGTGCCTCCGACCAATGTGTTTCCTCAACAACCACCCGCCGATGGTGTATTTATGACTGATGCTCCACCACCATACCCTGGAATCTACCCAGCAGGACAGCCAAATGGCTATGGACCACCACAAGGAGGATATGGGCCCCCACAAGGAGGCTTTGGAGCACCACAACCTGGTTATGGCCCTACTCCAGGATATGGAGCTCCAGGAGGTTTTGCGCCACCACAGGGAGCTGCAGGAGGATACCCACCTGGAGGACCTAGTAGTGGATATCCACCTCAAGGGGCTGGAGGATTTAGTAACCCTGCAGGTATTATTGACATATAGTGTAGTTTTGTTTTTTGTAGTTTTCGGAAAAAAATATTGGAAAGAAGATAATTTAAACAGTTTAACAGGAAATGCTTATATCAGTAAATTAAAGAAAAACCTTCCCAAATATTGCTTTATTTATATTTAGCAGTTATGAAAAACTGGAACAATAAATTTGTATTTGTAATTTTTATTAATTGGTATTATGATTAAGAATTATAAGCAATGTCTACAAAAACCTGTATCTTTCCAGTTGCCCAGTTAAGGCTTCAAGTAGCTAAAGCTAGTTAGAGTTGACTACTTAAAGTGGTCTACTGTGTGATATAATCATACATCTATGTCAGCCATGTGTGTCCATACAGTGCATTTCTTTAATGCCACTCCATATATTTTTGAAAGGATCAATTTACAAAATTAAAACTTTAGGATATAAAATTGATGCATAAAATATTTTAAAGATGAATTAACTATTTAAAATTTCAAGATAACCATTTTGGGAAAAAATTAAATGAAAAGGGGGTTCTTGTATTACATTATTTTAAATCTCTTGAGGAGTACTCCATAACCCTAGAATACCTTCACCTACTACAAAATGGCGGCACTTTAAAACTTGCCTAGCTTAAATACCTGATATGGATGGCTGTATTTCCAAAACTAATAAGGTTATTTGTACTTAATGTGGCATTTTCTTGAAGCTATTTAAAAGATCTTTGTAATGGCGTACTAGTTTTAATATACAGGGTAGGACAACAAGTAAATGTTTTTTTAATGGGTTATAAAGTACTTGTCAGGAGCCATGACATGAGCAGGACATGAGTCATGATGTACCACAAGAGCCCTCTTTTTAATTAATTTTTTCCCAAGATGGCGCCCAGCCAGGGCCGGATTTAGGGGGGCAGGCGGGTCAAGTCCCCGCGGCCACCACAGCCAATAAGAAAAGTTATATATTTATTGATGAGGCTCTTTTTTTTGTTCTTTAATTTTTTTGGGTACAAAATTCTATTCACTTTTACTTTGAAGGGGGGCACAGGCTCATTGCCCCAGGGCCTCCACACATCTAAATCCGGCCCTGCACCCAGTAGCCATTTTAAAATTTGTATCTGTCAATTATACTATTTAATTGTTTACATTGACCCATTTTATAAATAAAAGAATTAAAGAAATACACTGATGATAACAATACAATGCATTATCTCGGCTATTGGCCATGTATGGTTTTGTGTAGATTTTAACAGGGTAGTTCATTTAAACAATATTTTTCTAGGATCCTATAGATATAATCCTAGGTGAAGTGAAATTTTATATAGAAAAGACTGAAATCTGGTAATAATGTGTACCAATTAATACTTGCGTTTAACAAAATATTCTTTTTTTTTAGATGCTAAAGCTGCAGAAGCAGCTCAGTCCGCATATTACGACCCAAACAGACCTCAAATGGCTTATGTACCACCTCCAGCATATTATGTAAGTAAATCATAGTTATAATTAGACTGGGCCAAAGAAAACGATTTTTTTTCGGTACTGTGAAAATAGAAATATAACTTAGAAACTTTTTAATAAGACAAAATAATATGAAGGCGATGACACATATAAAAACTTTTATTGACACTATTTAAAAATTAACAATTACAATACCAATAGGTATAAAATAAAGGTAATAACAATAATGTTTACATACTGGTTCATCACATGTATTTCTAACACCAGCCCTTAAACATTACTGTTTTAAAACTAAACCAAGTTCTTGACAGAAAGCTTCATGTTTGGGTCTTCCCAAACTTTTTGTTAGAACATCAGCCATCATCTGATTTGTGGGTAAATATTTCAAATCTATTTGATCTGACTGGATAGCTTCTCTTACGAAGTGGTGTCGAATGTCAATGTGTTTAGTTCTACTGTGATATCTTTGATTCAAAGCCAATTTTTGAGCTGACTGGCTATCATTGAACAATGTGACACATTTTTTCTCATTTACCAACTTCAACAAACTTTGCAAGAAAATGGCTTCCTTCGTTGCTTCAGACAGACCCATGTATTCAGCTTCAGCACTTGATAATGCTACTGTTCTTTGCTTTTTACTTTCCCAGGAAACTGCAGCACTGCTAAATTTAAATACATAGCCTGTATAGGATTTTCTGTCTGTAATATCCCCTCCCCAATCGGCATCCACGAAGCCTTCTAAATCTTTTTGGTCTTTGGAGAAGAATAGACAGTAGTCCATAGTGCCCTTTAGGTACCGAAGAACCCGTTTTGCAGCTTTAAAATGTTCTTCGTTGTAGCAGGTGTTAAACTGACTTAAAAAACTTGTTGAGTATGCAATGTCTGGTCTTGTACACACTGCCAGGTACATTAAAGAGCCAATTATATTCTGATACGGCAACTTTGAATCAGGAATTAAATTTTCATGTTTATTAAATTTTTTGTTTTGTTCTAAAGGTGTTTTTACGGCTTTACAATTAATCATGTTAAATTTTTCCAAAATGGTTTGTATGTATTTCTTTTGATCAATATAAATTCCATCTTTTTCTCTCCTAATTCTAAGTCCTAGGATTTGGTTTGCTGTTCCCATGTCTTTCATATCAAATTTGGACATAAGCTGATTCTTTAAGTTGTTTTTTCAGTGTTGTCGTTAGAAAAAATCAAGATATCATCAACATAGAGAGTTAGAATTAACAATTTTTCATCTTTTCTTTTATAATAGACACAAGGTTCATTCTCTAGGCGCTGTAAACCAAAATTTTGCAGAACAGAATGGATTTTCTCATACCATGCTCTTGGTGCCTGTTTTAACCCATAAAGTGATTTCTTCAGTAGACACACCTTGGACTCCTGATTTTCTTGGATAAATCCTTCAGGCTGCTTCATGTAAACGGTTTCTTTAAGATCACCATTAAGAAATGCAGTCTTCACATCCATCTGGTCAATATCAAGATCCAACTTGGCTGCTAATGCGATCAACATCCTTAAAGTGGAATGTCGCACTACTGGAGAAAAAGTTTCATCGTAGTCCACACCATATTTTTGTGCGAAACCTTTGGCAACAAGGCGAGCTTTGTATCTATCTGTAGTTCCATCTGTATTGGTTTTAACCTTAAAAACCCATTTGCAGTCTATAGCTTTTTTACCTTTTGGTAAATCGACTAATTGCCAAGTGTTATTTTTCTGAAGAGCGGCATATTCTTCCTGCATGGCTTCATACCATTCATCATGCATATCACTTGAGAGCGCTTCTTGAACAGTAAATGGTTCATCAAAGTGTGCTTGGTATGCCACAAAGCCAGGAAGTTCTTTTGATGTCCTGCTTCGCAAATAGTATCGAACATTGTTATTTGTACTTGGCTCTTCACTAGGACTGTCATTTGCCTTTAGCGATAAACTGTCATCTGGTCCTTCAAACGATACAACACTTTCATTTGACTGTAGTATATGTGGTTCCTCATCAAAAACTATTGGTATTTCTTGACATATTTTGATATCTTGATGGTTAACTTTGGTTTTTACGTCTTTTGTCTTTTCAAAATAGGTGTGCGTCTCTAAAAATGTCACGTCTCTTCCTTTGATTATTTTCTTTGGATTTATCGGATCTATCAGTCTGTATCCTTTTGTATTTTCACAATATCCAACGAAACATAGCTTTTTACCCTTGGGATCTAACTTCTTTCTTTGACCATCGGGTACATGAAGATAAGCTTTGCAACCAAACACTCTCAGATGTTGTAGATTTACCTTTTCGCCAGACCATTTTTCCTGCGGAGTACAGTTAAATAACGCTTTTGTAGGGGAATGATTTTTCAAATAGATAGCCGTGTTAGCAGCTTCTGCCCAATATTCCTTCGGTAAGTTGGCGTCTGTGAGCATTGCTCGAACTTTTTCCATGATTGTACGGTTTGCTCGCTCTGCAACGCCGTTTTGTTCTGGTGTATAGGGTACTGTCGTTTGATGCTTGATCCCATTTTGTGAAAGAAGACGCTGTAATGATTTAGAAACATATTCTCCCCCATTATCTGATCTCAAACACTTTATTTTCAGATTTGTTTCGTTTTCGACCATAGCTTTGAAGTTTTTGAAATTTTCGTAGACTTCATCTTTGCTTCTGAGGAAGTATCCAAATGTTTTGCGACTGTAGTCATCAATGAAAGTCAAAAGATATCTGTTTCCAACGTGAGAAGGTACATCCATTGGTCCACACAAGTCTGAGTGTACAAGTTCCAGTTTTTCTTTAGCTCTTTTAAAAGATTTCTTGGGAAATGGTTGTTTAGTTTGTTTGGCTGTTATACAAGTTTCACAAGGTTCCATATGATTCTCAGAAAAATCAATTCCTGTAGCCATTCCTTGTTTCAGTAACCTCATACCAAACTTGTTTAGGTGTGCAAGCCGTTTATGCCATATGTCGTGTGACTTAGTTTCGACAGCTGAAAAACAAACTGGTTCAGCAGAAGTTTCATTTGTTTGTAAGTTTAACTTGTATGTTCCATTAATTTTTCTTGCTTCAGCCATAATATTACCATTTGATCCAAAAATTTTGCATTTGTCTTTCAAAAATTCAATTCTTATGCCTCGCTCAGTCATTTTGCTGACTGACAGTAGGTTTGTAGATAAATTTGGAACGTAAAGAACATCAGAAATTTGGCTTATAAATGGATTATTAAAAATTTTGACATCTCCCTTACCGCAAGTATAAAGCTTTTCATTGTTTGCTACTGTTACTTCTTGTCCAACCTCTTCTTTGAAATTTGTTAACCAATCTTTCCTATTTGTCATATGAGCTGTAGCCCCAGAATCAACATACCATCCATTAGGCTCTAAATTTACTGACAGAGCACATAAAATAGACGACTGAGTTTGGTTATTTTTCTTTTGAGAACCCTTATTTAAATCAGCTTTGCGACTACGGCAGTATTTTACAAAATGACCTTGCTTACCACAATAGTTGCAAGTTATTGGCTTTTTCTTGTGGTTCTTATTGGCTAGTAGAGCTGATTCATCCTTATTTCCTAATTCCTTAACCATATTTTCTTGTAAAGTTTACTTTTAACAAGATCACTGGTTAATTTGACGTTGGAATTCTCCATTGCCATTATCATAGGATTATATTCTGATGACAAACCACTAAGAAGAATAACTGCTATAAATTCATCTTCCAAAGCAGCACCAATGTCACTTAACTGTTGTGTAATGGACATTACTTGAGTAACATACTCATTCATGGAGGCGAACGAAGTTAATTTCATACCAAAAAGCATTCTAAGCATTGACAAACGTCTGGAAAGTCCTTTATCTTCATATGCTGTTTTTAGGTTATCCCATACTTGCTTGGCGGAAGTGGCATTTTTAATGTGAATAAATGCACAAGGATTTACCATCAAACATATTTTTGCTCTCGCTTTTTGTTCCTTTTTAGAGTCCTTATTTTTAACAGTACCTTGTTCATCAGTTTCAATGCAATCCCATAAATCTTCATGCATTAGGTACATTTGCATTAGAAACTTCCAGTTGCTATAATTAGATGAACCTTCTAGTTTCTCCATGGACGGTAAAGCACCTTGGGAACTCATTTTGTTAATCTATTTGCAACTTGAAATCTTGATTGTTCGTAGTTATTTGGTAATCAATTTACTATGCCAAATCGTGGAATATCTTATCACTAATGAAGAATTATAATTTTAGAGTCACTCTGGGCCCATAACCAATTAGAAATATAACTTAGAAACTTTTTAATAAGACAAAATAATATGAAGGTGATGACACATATAAAAACTTTTATTGACACTATTTAAAAATTAACAATTACAATACCAATAGGTATAAAATAAAGGTAATAACAATAATGTTTACATACTGGTTCATC
>JACEGR010007209.1:0-51979 GCA_014170235.1 Listronotus bonariensis | reverse complement strand
AAGTGAGATCAAATAATACCGCTGAAGAAAACGCTATCAAAATGGGAAACAGTGTAAAACAGGATTTCTTTTTTTCCTTTTAATTTATACACTTTGTATGTAGGTATCCTAAATCTGACCATCTCTGGGATATTGTTAACTTATTTGGATAATTGCGTCCCTCACACCCCTTAGCATTCTTGATTTCATACAAAGAAAACTGTTTGCTCTATTAATAATAATCCTTCGTGTACAGAAAGGCTTTCTTCTCTTGCCCATCTTTGGGCTGTAGGGGATTTATGGGCTTTTTAGATAATTCCCTAGTTCTGCTTGCCCTGCCACTACCAACAGAGAAACTCATGATGCCTCACGTATGCATCCTTATGCGGTCCAACTGAACAGGCCCCGAAATTCCTACTTTATTTGTTCTCTTGAGTTCCTAAAATTTGAAACATTCTGCCCGCAGAGCTCTTCCTTTCTCCTCCATATCTTCATCAACTATTTAAGTCCCGTGCTAAGAAACGCCCTTTTACCTTGCTTAAGACACCCACGGTACATAAGTATTCGAACTTTTAGCCTTCGTGGATTGTCTAAAGATAAAAAAAACGGGATTAAAAAAATCAAAAAGTAATAAAAAATCAAAGTAATGAACAGTGTTATTATGCTAAAGGTATTCGATATAAGTTAATTTTATTTTCTTTCATTTTGTTCCAAAGCCATAAAATACGTTGCACAGCAGCTAAAGAAAGAAATTAAAGTCGTACGATTAATTACAAAGAATCTGGCGGCAGTAAATTCGTTTCTTAATAAGCTAATTTTAAATGATAAATCGTTAATTGCTTGGTAGTGTTCGGATTTTTCTTCAAAGGATTCTCTAACAATCAGACACGTAGATGCCAGTTTGTCCTTTTCCTTTTTGGTGATGTCGCAAACAAAAATGCACACGATGATCGGCATCTAAAAATAAAATACATTTATTATTTTATAAATATTGGCTTAAAAAACGTTTTTTAAATTACAGTTAAGAAGTTTATTTTTAAACAGTGGTAGGGGAGCCCAAGAGGGGATTTACTACAGTGCATCAGAATATTATACTGGAGGATTAGATTAAATTAGATTAGGAAGTGGATTGCATATCCTCTAACACTGCAACCTGCTCAGGTTTATTGTGTGTCCTCCGTCCATAGGTTAGAGCACGCTATCCAAGCCGGTCTGTTTAATCAGACTCCACAAGCTTGAAACTGGCCCCTTGGTATATCTTGCCGCTTTAGGTTTTCTTCACCCAGCCTTGCAAACCGCAGACGACAAAGGGCTTCGCAGTAGCACCATACGTGTTCTGCGGTTTCTTCCTCCTCCTGGCAGAACCTACATAGGTTTTCTTCTGCCAGGCCCATAGTTCCAGGTGTTTATTCAGTCTGCAATGACCTGTCAGTTGACCCACTATTATTCTTACTGCCTTCCGGTTATAATTCAGAAGGTCTTTTGTAAATTCTGGCGAGTAAGCCTTGATGAACACTTTCGCCTGACGCTGTCCTGGTGTTCTCATCCACCAGTCTTGTGATTCCCTCATAATCCATGATCTAATGGATGACCTTACCTGGCATGATGGAATACCACAGTAGGGCTCAGGACCTACCATTGTCCTGCCAGCCCCTCCTTTGCCAATTTATCAGCTTCTTCAATGCCTTCGTGGCCTTCGTGTCCTGGTACCCAGGCAATGGTTAGCTTGTTGGACGCACCCACCTCTTCCAGGGCAATTACGCAGTCCCGCACCAGCTTGGAGCTGATTTTGCATGAACTGAGTGCCCTGATGGCTGCCTGGCTGTCCGAATAGATTACTATGGTTTTATCCTCATAGCTCCTTCTGATGATTTCCCTAGCACATTGTTCTATGGCTACAATTTCGGCCTGGAACACAGTAGGGTGTTGTCCGAGACCCAAGTTTATTTTCGTCCTTGGTTTGTCCCCAAATGTCTTAATAGTTATTTATAAGATAGGTGAGTTATATCATATATAAGTCACGTCAGAAAAGTTTAATTCTCAAGCCCGAAGGGCGAGGGAGATGATTTTCTTAAGTGACTTATATGTAATAACACACGCATCGAATACAAAATTTTATTCAAAACTTTTGTAGAAATGGTTTTTAATGATATCCGAAAATAATGTAAAAACGACATCCATTATTTGTTATTAGTCGTTGTCAACACCAGCAACGAAATTTTGTATTTTTTGTAAAGCAAGTTGTGGTTTTTATATATTTTGTTTCAAACAACGGGTTTGTCTACTAGTGACTTATAGGATACTTTAATATCTCAATATCTGATCAATATTGGACATATTATACAGGGTGTTCATTTAAAAACTTTCCACTTAAGTTATCTTCGAAACGAGACAGATTTGAGAAAATCGCCGAAACACGTCAAGATATTTATTGAGGGGAACGTTTTTTACAAAAATTGGACGGCGCCCCTTTAACCCCTTAACCACCAGGGCCACCACCCCAAAATTCTTAAATGAGAAGGCGGGTCGAGTGATACATCATTTTAAAGCTCCTGACGAGTACTTTATAACCCTAGAATATGAAGTCAATATCTTCATCTATTACAAAATGGCGGTACTTTAAAAATTACCTAAATACCTGATTTGGATGGCCATATTTCCGAAACTAATAAAGTTAGATGTACCTAATGTGGTGTTTTCTTAAAGCTCTTTTAAAGGTCTTTTTAATGGTAATAATGGTAGTAATATACAGGGTAGAAGAAAAAGTACATATTTTTTTATTTAAGAACCCTGTATATAATTTTAGCATTAAGAGCTTTAAGAAAATACCACATTAAGTACATCTAACTTTAATAGTTTCGGAAATATGACCATGCAAATTAAGTATTTGGGTAATTTTTAAAGTACCGCCATTTTGTAATAGGTAAAGATATTGACTTCATATTCTAGGGTTATAAAGTACTCGTCAGGAGCTTTAAAATGATGTATCACTCGACCCGCCTTCTCATTTAAGAATTTTGGGGTGGTGGCCCTGGTGGTTAAGAGGTTAAAGGGCGCTGTCCAATTTTTGTCAAAAACGTTTCCCTTCAATAAATATTTTGACGTGTTTCGGCGATTTTCTCAAATCTGTCTCGTTTCGAAGATAACTTGAGTGGAAAGTTTTTAAATGAACACCCTGTATGTAAGTATTAAATAAAGTATGCCTATTGACTATTCATTTTTAAGAGCTTGCCACACTATAATGCTTTTTGGTTAATGATTATTTTACTACTTTGCCCAATTCAACAAAATATGAAACGCATATTTTTAAAAATTGCAAATATAGTTTAAGGTATGATACTCCGTTCCTTGAAATAACACAATTATAGTTAAAATTATTTACAGTTTAATTTTTAAATACCTCTGGTATCAACGAAAACAATACCCTCCATTTTAATAAATAAAAAGCATCGAAAATATTAGGCCTAGCTAATCTAAATTTAAACAAAAACTAATATTTATTTAAACATATTTTGTTGGATTAAAACCATTCGATATTCGTTAAGCAAATAAATTACCTTCGACCAAACTGTCATTTTTAAACAAATTGAAAAGTGGCTGTTTTATATTACCTTAAAATCAATTTATTTTGCTCCGAAAATGGAACTGATAAATTACACCGGCTAACATAACTGTCAGTTACGTTAAACGAGTAAACCTAATGAAGTGTCAAACTTTTAAAACTTTTATTCTTTTTTCACTTTAACTAAGCTAATTTAATGGCTTTTATTTACCACCAGCCTAAGAGATAATGATTAAATAATTATATAGCAAAAATCGATTTTTATACAACTGTTAAAAAATTTATACAATAATAATGTTTTCAAACAGATAATATGGCTCATTACCCACAGGCATTACCCACGTTTATTACCCACACCCATTACCCACGGACGTCATAAGGTGCTTTAAATGTGCTTAAATACGATAAAGGTAAATGCGTTTGACAACCTTGTTTTTCAAATATGACTCTTCTGGCAAGGTCGATATTTTTTAGTCACTTATGAGTATAATAATATCTACTTAAAATCGACTAATTATAAAATAAATTTCATTTGATATAAAATTCGCAGTAGGCTATAATGTTACGTATGCCAAGGCTGACAAATATTTTGTTTTGTTGGGTCATTAAATTTACTGTTTGTATTAATATAAATCCAAAAGAAAGTTGTTTTTAAAAGCTATCCAGTGAGATATTAATATTCTTAAAAAGGTAACAACTCCCACGGAATACTTATTTTACTTTCTTATAATTTACAGCACTTGCCTGCGACTCGTGCTGCAAGAGTCATTCCGTGCTCATCCCTTAATATACAATAATAATTATAAAGCAAAAAAATGGTGTTTTATTACCTAGTATTAAACATGTATTTTCTAAACCTTTCTAACTAATCATTATTCGCAAAGTCTAGTTGCAATTTAAACATCGTACTGTAATTTTTTTACAGTTTAAGTAAAAAGTAAACATCTGATGCAAGATCCGCACTGACATGGTAAGCAAGTTACGTGGCTTTACATTTTAGTTTGCGCTTCTCATTGCAGTTAATCTAAGTGTTAATAAAAAGGAAAAAGGTAATTCATATTTTAAACAAGGTGTTACAAAATTATTATCACTTACCATAAAGAATGAGAAATCAAGAATATGAAAAACAGTGGTTCCATATTTATATATATAAAGAGAAAGATACAAACATAACTGAAAAGTATTGGAAATCATAAGAAGTAACTGAAACTCAAAAAGTTTTTAAATAATCCAGTTATTCCATGCATTTGAAGAACTACTTTTTCTACAGTTTTGATAATTTGTGGGATATCATTCTCAGTTTTATAGTTTTTAGTTTAATTTTAAAAAGAAGTTTGTTTAAATTTTTGTATCGAATTTTTATTGCTAATAATAGAATAATCCAAATTATAAATTGGAAATTATAATGGTTTGTCATAATAAATTGAAGCACTGGAAAACAAAAATCGCAAGAATTTTGCTTCTTTTTACCTTTAAATGCCTTGACCAAAGAGCATGGTCAATAAATTCAACTACAAAGAAAGTAAGTGATAAAATAATTAAATATTTTTTCGCATTTTTTCGACTTTCACTTCAAACTGGGTCTTTTGAGCATTTATTTCTTTATCAACCAAAGCAAATTCCCGAAAAAGTTGACCCCAAGTTATTCGGTTATAGTAAGAATGAATTATTGCATTGACTGATGTAAGGTATAAACATAAGACAAACGATTTTCCGAAAATTAGAGAAACACCTTTAAAAGTTTTTAATGTCACATTTCTCACATAAACCAGTGCTGTAGTTGTCAATGTTTTTAAAATGACAGTTATTATAATTCTATTTTTGTAATGTTGTTTTTTAATTAGATAGTTGGTGTTAAAGTCAAAATACGGGATTAAGCTAAAAAATTGTGCTATTTTAGCAATTGAATGGAAAAAGAATACTTCACTTGTAGACGTCATGATAAGAACTGACTAATTTTGCACTTAGTTAATTAACGAAATGTAGTGACTCTATTTTTGTTATATTTTTCTTTAATAAGACAGTTGTTGGTAAAGTCATAATAAGAATGTAAAAATATAGCACCTAATTAAGATATCGAATGATAAGCATTAAGTTAATGAACATTGTTGGAAAAAATTTAATCTGATTAACGTATTATTGATTCCTACCCTAATAATTATCTCAGTATAAGTAAATAATACCTAATAATTAATATACAGGATGTTTAATGGTGAAGTGCGGTGCTTAATTCCTCAAAAAGTACGCTTTGGAAAATGTTTACAATTTGGAATGATCGGTACTTACGGTTATATTGAAAGTTAATATAAGTATCTTATTATTAAAAATACCCTGTATATATTTTTTCACATTCTGCGTAAAATTTTAAACATATTTTATGTATCCTTTTCCTAAGTGTGACCGTTTTTGACTTATTTTAATTTTACTGTCAAAAATAACGCTTGCAAAGCAATTACATAGCCATCATTTTTCTAAATAAAAGCCTGTAATAAAAATCGGAGCTGAATTTTTTGTTGACAAAGAAATTCTTTAGTGAACTCTATTAATATTTTATGTATGAAAATTGTTTTTTAAAATTTCTTTCAATGTAACTTTTAACGTTCATATTTGACAATCCTGTATCTTTAAGCTGTCAAAATATCAATACAGTACACTAAAAAATTTTAAGAGGAGCTAAATCAAAAATCTTTTTTTTATTTTCCTAATAAAAATGTTTTCTACCAAGCTGTTCCTCTGGGGGCTAATACCATCCAATAAACAGGGTGTTTCAAAATGTGGTTAAGAAAATTTAGGGGCCGGTTCTACATCAAAAAATATAAAGAAAATTTTATATAAACATGGATCCGCAAATATTTCGTTTTAAATATACATGGTGTTAAACTTTTTAAAAAACTGAAAATTTTGTTACACTGTTATTTTAGGCTATTTATAATTGCCAATAAAAAAAATATATAAAACCTAATTTAAAAAGAAATTTCTTGAACTGCTTCTTTTAAGGTCTAAAAATATGCATTAAAGTGGATTTTACTTTTTTCTTCGTAACGAAAAAAACTATTAAAAAAAATAGTAAATAAGAGCTGAATTTTTATATTTTTAAGCCAAAAAAGGCACACAAGTTTTACACACATTTACGGAGTCAGTGTCGAACCGTTAGTTTTTTTTTATAAATTACCCCTATAATGAAACCCTGCCAAATTAAAATAAAATTAGGCAAATATTAATTGGTATATTAAAAAAAATAAAGGTTAACATCTTATAACGTATGTCCTAAAAGTTTTGGCACCTGCCTCAGTTGACGACAACATCTTGGTATACGAAGAAGCTGCGCTTGAGAGTATTTGGGGCACTTACGTCTCTTTCTATATTTAAGACCATTCCTCCTCAATTCCAACGATATCGTAATCTTAGAAGATCTGTATTGCCTAGCCAGTCTCCTTGTTGACATTCCAATCTGGTTTTTGCTCTTCTCACCAATCTCTATGACCTCTGTGCGGTAAAGGCACGTGGTCTTCCACTTTTAGGAGATTCAGACATGGTATTCCCTGCTTGCACTCCGCTATTGTTCTATAAATGGTTCTGCGTGAAATGTTTTCATTCTGGAATATTCGACAGATTTCAGCTTTGGGTATCCGCTCAACTAACCTGTAGATACTTTTTCTTATTTCTAATTTATACGACATCTTTAAGCGAAAACTTCAAAATAAATAAATATCAACTGACAGTAAATAAAGTAAATAAACTTTTGTTTCATAGGCAACTTGATATTATTTTGTTTTTGTTAAAATTAAAGACAATGAGTTTTGTGCCAAAACTTTTAGGACATACGTTATCTTGAGAACTTGACATTTTCGGACCCATGTTTATGTGAACTTTTTTCATATCTGCCCCTACATTTTTTATCAACACTTTGTAACACCCTGTATATTTGATGTAAGTCTTATGTCTTATTTTTTAGATAAAATAATTTGAAATCTTAGCTACTCCCTTGTTAGAGTGGATGTTTTGAGTGGGTACTTTTTAATAATACAATTTTTAATGTGTCTTTATTAAAAATTCTTTAACTAATAAAAAACGCGTTAAATTTTATAAGTATAAACTTTTTTTCGTCGTGATATTCAAACCAAAGCATTTTAGTTAAATAAATAAAGGTAGAGATTTTTATATTTTAAAAGACGACAACGTGCTATGATATTGTAATATATTTTCTGGTAGAGGATCCGCTTTATTGCAAAGCGGAATATCTTAAAAGCTATTATTAGCTTATATTCATACTTTTATGAGTCAATTTTACTGTATATTACTTTTATGTGCCCTGCATTTTTAAATTTTCTTCTTATTTCTTTCTGTACGTATTATAAGTATCGGTATGGTCATTAAACAGCAAAAGAGGTTTCCTTTTTAATGGTCGGTAGCAACAACAACAAATAACTTTTTTTTGACATAATCAATATCTGATTTAATGAAATTTTTCATGAATTTTAAAAGAAATTTTAATAATTTAATTGTACATTTTTGTTTCAGTGCCAATGGCGGTTTTAAATAATGATCTATCAAATAGTTTTGAAGATGATGACAGTTCTCCCGTATTAGATGACGACATAACAACAAGGGGACTAGCACGATTAAGCTCAGCTGCAACCTGCCTTGTAGCTGGTGTTGAGTACACTCATGGCCAACAAGTAAGTTTGTAATATATTTATTTTTTCCACGTCTGTTAAAAACAATGTTGTTTTTTTAATCGTTAACATGAAGTTAAATACTCCATTCTAGTACACTACATAAAGTGTTGAAAAAAGTAACTTTTTTAACACTTCGAAGCTTTCTTTTAGAATTTGAATTAGTGTTTTGTTTTAATGCCTACTACACTAACCATAATTTATGCAGTGAAACAGTAAACGCGACATCAACTGATCCAAATGGTCAAGTTACCTTTGTTTTAAATTTGACAGTTTGCAAATAAATTTAATTGAAATTATTGAAAATTAATAGTAATAATAAATTTGAAAGACTAAGAAATTAAAAAGGAATTTATACTGTTTTAGTATTATTTATACAAAAGTAAGTACATACAATTTTCTAAAATTAAATAATAAATGCATAGTTATAAAGAGTATAATTGTCTCTTAAAAAATAAGGAGGCTATGATTTTTGTTGCAATTTAATGACTGTGCTGCAAAAAATAAAATTAATAAGTTTAGATAAATAAAACATGTATAAAATAGTATTTTGGAAACTTTTATACGGTCGTGGAAAAATATAGTATGTAACACATGCATAAAGTGTCTTTTTTTTCTCATGGGATTGCCGCACTCGCCTAATGGCTCGTGCTGTCAAAACTTCCCATTCGTAAAAAAAGTATCACTTTATGCACTTGTTACATAAATTACTTAAATGACTTAAAACTTGTTCAAAAAAGATGTCAAGGTTGCATTGAAAGGAACAAAGGTGCTTTTAAACATTTACGATAATTTTCATTATTTTTCCTTAACCCAAATGTTTAATTTTCTTTCAAATTTTAAGTAATCTTTTTAATAAATTTTCTGTGCCAGCTATGTGTTTATTTTTAAATATATTGTTTAATATTTTTTACTATTAAATCAACATAGTTCTTTTTGTTCTTTTGTGATATGAGCTTTTGTCTCCTGGCCTACTGCAATTTAAAATATTAAAGGCTCAAAAAATTGCTTAGTAAACCAATGTTATTTATGGTGTGATATATTTTGGACAAAATAATTTAGTATTATCTTTTACTTAAATTGAAAACCAAAATTAAGCAACTTGGCAACGTTGCAGTTGCAAATTTAGAACATAATGACATTTTATAATCAAGTTGTTGCTTTCTGTTGTTGCAGTTAATATTCTATTTTTAAAGAATTTTTATGATTTATGGGATGAATGTAATAAAAAATAAGAAAATAGTTAGTCTACAACTAGTGTTAAGCGTTTAAGTGGTTGCCATCATGGATTTCGTTAAAAATTCAGCAATGAAGCAAAACGTGCGAAGTCAGTTTTGGTTTATCTGCAGTTCAAGTCTAAATAACGAAGAACTTACGCTTTATGGCTATATATGAAGTTTCTCGAAACACTAGACTATTATCCTGCTTTGTGTTATTTAGATTGTCAGACAATGATGCCTAATATTTTCGTGAAATTTAATAACTAACCAGGTAATATATGTAAATATTCTTCGCCAAATTGAATCTAGACACCCATTTTTATCAGCTGTTTGACCAAATTGCCACACGGTGCTCCTTAATTTGAATTCCCAATAATATACAAAGTGTTTCATTTAAAAAAGTGAGGTTAGGTCCGATAACTTTTTACCTGACCTCGTATACCTATTCTGAAAACGGCAGATTATTCAGCAGTCATTAAGAAGAAACTTTTGTAAAAATATTTTTTGTATCTTTTTTAATAAAAAATACAGGGTCATTTTAAAATTTACAACTTTTGATTTTCCCCTGTATCTCTTAAGAAAGCGGAAATTTTCAATATTTGATAACATAATTTTAAGTTTGACCCCAAAAGAGCACATGACTCCTATATTACTTTTATGATAGCACTAATAATTACGGAGATACCCGTGTGTGAAAAATGGGACACCCTGTACTAAAGTTCTATTCTATTTCAATTTTTTTTTCTTGGTTTTGGTCCCTTCAGGTCCAATTCACCACTCTCCCCTTCCGGACTATGTTTTCCAGGGCTTCTTCGGCGGAAAATCTGGATAATCGAGCTCGTAGCTCCCAGAAATTCCAAAAAGAAAACAAATAATTCAACAATCAATGCAATGCATAAATTGTCGGCTGTCGAACCAAGATCTGCTACTGGTGTTACGTATAACCTTCACTTTCACTAGTGACAGTTCCCATGGCACGCCCATCTATTTCCCGCCATTTGAGAAATACCTCGTGTTCACCACCAAACAGGATACCATCAGCTTATAGGAATCTTCGCTCACAGCGCTTAGATCCAGAAGAAAGATGCCGTCAATTTAGCGTGAATCTTTCTTTGATCCCCGAAGGTAAAAAACGTTCGTACGACACCTCTAGCCGCCACTCCGGAAGAACTTTGTAGTCCTCTACCCACGTCCGCACTGTCCGGAGGTCAAACAAAGAGTCCCTGTACTAAAGTTATTCGCGGTCAAAATGGGTCAAAATATAGTCGGACACCCTGTATCTTTTACTCTAGCAACTTTAATTTTGTATTTCTTATTTAATGTTTTAGAAGTTATTTGTGTGGAAAAATCGAATTATTTATAACTTAATGCTTTTCAGCTTAAAGAAAATATAAGGGTTAACTGAATTATTTGAAAATTTCTCTCTAATTTAAGCAACCGATCAGTTAATAAAATTTCAAAGCTTTTCACTTCACTTTCCGGCTTTTTGATTTTCTGTGGTCGGAAAACAATTGCTAAGGTTATTAATTATCATTAGAATATCTTTGGTTAAGATTAATTTTTGGTTTAAAGGGATTTGTGGATCTTTGTTAAGGACAGTGTCGCAGGCAAAAGAAAAAATCGGCTTAGCACTTTTGCTTTACTATTTATTTAAGGTTTAGTTATTTTGTCATTTTACCCAGGTATATATACAGTGTGGGCCAAATTAAACTTGCACACTTTTTAACTAATCATAACTTTCCATCTGTTTTGCCCATCTTTTCTTTTTAAAGGGCTAATAGGTAGATATTGTTACAGACTTTCAAAAATGTGTTTAGGTTATAGAATTTTAGAGAGTTAGGAACATTTAATTTAGTTTGTTAATTTATTTAAATAATTTACCTTAATTTTTCCAAGTTCTTTCATCACTTTCGAAGGTTTCTGAAAACGCCCGAATTATCCATTAAACAACTTTTATGCCATCCTGTACTATGGAATTTTCACGATATTTCTCGAAGATTCTAGATCATTCTTTACTCTTACACCATACTATAAAAAGGCGACGGAAAACCTCCGATCAGTTAGTATAAATTCGACTTTTGTGGTGTAAACTTCGAGACATTGACAAGTAAAGATTTTCTCGTTGTAGCCATAGTTACGTTGGATTGTTAATAAAGGTATAATAACAAAGACACGTGTTTTTATACGAGGTGTTTCGGAACATTTGGTGTCAGAAGTGGGATGAAGTCACCCGAAGAAAGTGAAGCGGAACGAGATTACCCGAGGAAGCCGAAGTGGTTACGAAGATTGGATGCTAGTAGAAGCAAGAAAGCAGACTGAAGCTATGGAGAAAATATGTGCACTTATGAAACTAATGATAGAAAAACAAGAAGATTTTAGAAACAAAATGAAGTCCAGTTTAGAAGAAATAAAGCTTGAAATTCGAACCAGTCAAGAAGAAATGAAACAAGAATTAAAAGAGATGATGGTGAAGATCAGAGAAAATCTAAAAGAGGAATTTTATAACAGTCAAGATGAAATGATGTTGCTTGAGTTAAAACTTATCAAAGAGGATGTTAAAGAAGTGGAAGGACAAATGCAGTAGACTGACTACAATTGATTCAAAATCAAGTGCAACTAGTCCAAAATCAAGTTCAACAAGTCAAAGAGCAAACGCAACAGGAAGTTCAACAATTACAGCGGCAAATTAAAAATATTGCCAGTACAGGTGTAGTCTCAGGATGTGGTACTCCAGCAACTGTTATAAAACCACTAACTTTTGACGTAAAGGTACCGTGGGTTACGTACCTTAGACAATTTGAAGCAGCTGCAAACGGCAACAACTGGAACCCAACAGAAAGAGCACGAGCTCTTGTACTTGCTCTTTGAGGAAAAGCCATGGAGGTGTTAAGAAACATTCCCGAAGAAAAGTTGTCCGATTATGAATTGATTGTCTTGTTTCTGGAGATGAGATACGGCGAAACCCATCTACAAGAAGTCTATAAGGCGCAGCTCCATGGACGAAGACAGAAATACAACGAAAGTCTCCAGGAGTATGAAGCAGATATTGTACATCTAATTAACCTATCATATCCAGCCTACCCGGAAGAAATAAAACAAGAACTAGCTGTGGGCAGTTTCATTGAAGATCTACGTGATCCAGATATGAGTCAAGCATTAAGAATGGCCAAGCTTAAGAAAATTTCTAAAGCTCATGGTAACATCACATTTTTTATTTTCAAAGAAAGTTCTTTTTTAACATCGAGACAAATACATGCTTTATGGGGAGCATTATTTATTAAAAAGTAATAATTCCTAAATCCTTTAGATTGTTGACAGATTCGCTTTTACTGAATCATTTCCTCTAGTTTGTCTACAAGAGAAACGTATTAGCTTAATTGTAGCTAAATCAGATTTCTTTTGCAACGAGGAAAAATACAGTATTTTGAAAAAATCCCGTAAGTCTAGTCTTGTCTAAATTTATTTTACCAAAATTGGCAAACCTAGAGAAAACATATCTACTTATTAATCCTTTAAAAATAAAAAAGGTATATTCAACAGATAAGAAGTTATTATTAGTTAAAAAGTGTGCAAGTTATATTTGGTCCACCCGGTATATTTATACAGAACATGGATACTTTAAAAATAAGACTATTTTATGACCCATTTTTAATCGCGAATAACTTTAAAACCAATTAAGTTATTAAGATGCGGTTGTCAAAAAAATATTTAGCTTTTTTTAATTTGTTTTTTTATCATATCCTCGCCATTTAGTTGTGACATTTACTTAACAAAAAATCTAAATGACTGAATCTAAAAGTAATTTTAACGTCGAGTAACTTTTGAAGGAGTGACTTTATTGAAAAATGTCGAGAGACCTTTTTGTGCCACATACAATTTCCTTTAAAAATAATTATTGGATTTATTTAAAAAATTATATTTGTAGTAGTAACAAAAATCCAAACTTAAGAAACAAAATTTAAAAAATAGTTTAATGTTTAAAACCCGATAACATGAAAACGACTCATTTAACGACAATTTACAAAGAGAGCTTTTTTATAAGGAATTTAAATATCTTTAAGAATGAGTGTTAGTAAACTTTTTTAAGATTAACAATGTGTCAGTTTAAAAATTTTAAAAAAATGTTGAAAAAACTAGTCGCGAAGATAGACCTCTTTAACTCATATTATGGGCTAAAACCTTAACGGTATTTTTTTGTCACCTTAAACAATATAATATATTTTCAATATATTTTTCTAAAAAAAAAAAATTTTTGCCCAGTTTACTTTATAGTTATTTTAAACATACAATTTTAATTTATTAAATAGAAAACTTCTGGAATATCTGTCTTACCATTGAACCCGAACTGCAATAAAAGCGGAACTCGTAAAAGTTGAAGAAGGAAAAAGTTTAAGGACTTTTAAAGTTTTGTACAATATTCTTAGCATTTCCTTCAGTGTATTTCGCTGTACTTGAATTAAATTTTATTATTTCGGTGAATAAAACTTAAAATAAATACAAAGAAGTAAAAGCTCTTATAAAGCAAGCCTATATTCACAACTTTAGGATTCTTGACGTCATAACAAAATGCTTTTTAAGAAACGAAACAACAGAATTAATTAGATTGACTATTATGAAATTTTTACAATCGTTTTTATTTCATGAAATTGTGGAATTTGTCTCCCCCTTGGCGCAGTGGACAGAGCTTTGATCTTCGAAGCCAGAAGTCGCCGGTTCGATTCCCAGCGGGGAAGACATATTTAGGTAGTATTTATTTTAAAAATAATGACCGTGGTGGCACTACCGCGTTGTCTAAAAGGTGCTGTAAAATGCATAACTGCATGTTTCAGTGCTTGGACAACGTTGACGGAACAGGGGGAACGATGGGTTAAACATCTTATAACCCGACATCCACGGTACTCTGGTATTTAGGCATGTGCCTTCGTGGGATGTCAAAAAGATAAAAAAATTATATCGTCTTTTTATATTTCTAATTTTAAAACCAACGCAATACACAAAGATACTAAGAGAGCTATCAAATCTTGATTTCTGGCATCTTTTGCTTTACAAAAACCTTACTTAGATTCTCGAAAACTGCAGGTTCTATGTTTCCTAATAACCAAAACACCTCACATTGCAATTAAAATGGGACAACCTGTAGAATGGACTGTCTACTACTCTGTATTAAAGAACTTTTACAGTAACTCAGATATGACAGTTTAATCACAGTTTAATTGTCTCAAGAGAAAAACAATACAGTTATGACGACATTCTGTGACCTATAACTCGTTTCTTCCATTATCCATAATCACTGTGTCAAATTTTAAAGCAACTATTAAGGTTATCAGATGGTTTCTCCTGAAATATTTTTCAGGATTAACCTTAGACTAAAGTAAACCATTTTTTCACATCATACAGTATTATATCATCTTGTTGTTGTAGAAGAAGGGTTTTTATTTAAAAATCATTGAAATTTATTTTAAACTGACTAAAACACTAGTAATGGTCGTTGTTATTTTCTTAAGAAGAATATTAATGGCTGCTATGATTACAGCCAACTTTAATTTAAATAAACATTTGGACTAAATTTGTAAAAACAGATTTTACTAAAAAAGCACAAAAAATAGGTATAGGCAACTCGATACACATTTGAAAGAGTATTTTATTTGTCATCATGTGACGTAAAACAATACAGGGTGTTCCATTTAAAATAAGAGAGATATGGCTATTTGATTTTCTGAAAAATTGAAATTATTTTTTGATCACCCTGTACAATATTTGATCTTGATTTGACCTACGTATGATATGGCAGACTCTTTTCTAATCTTGTTACACATTTAAAGTTTAAAGTGTTAAAGGTGTTAAAGTAAAATCAATTTAATTTTACCTCTGCATTTTCAAAAAATCAAATATCACAAAAACGAATAAAATTAGACACTTACTAACTATAAAACAAGCTCTGGGTTATCTTTAAAGCAGAATCCAAAAAGCCGTCATCAAATATAGGGTGTTTCATTTAAAAAATGTAACTTTGAATTTTATTAAACCATAAATCCAATTAAAATTTTAAAATCGTATAACATTTATAAACAAAATAACAGGCTCGCTGGTAATCTCGTGGCAACCAACAAAAAAAAATAGTTAGTTTGATTGTACACGTACTCAATTTTTAATTAAAACAAATATTTGCATTTGGATATTATCCACCTAGGGACTAAGTCTGAAATTCAATTAAAAGTAACACCTGAAACCCTATTTATTTAAATTATTTCTATGGAGCTTTAAATAAATTCTGGAGCATTGTGCTGTGGTTAAATTTTATTCAATATCCTAAATCAAATTACCTCAAACGGTTTATTAGTGGCATTGCTTAAATATGTATATTACTTTAACATAAAATTAAATTGCCATACGTTTCGAATTTTAATTAAACCATATTCAGAACAGAATTACCTATAAATAGTACACAATATCTAGCAGTTTTTAAAGGGGCTTTTTAAAATATATAAAAATGTTTTATAAAATAGTGGCGGGGCCAAAGGTATTTTTGGAGTAAACCCCTCTTTTAACACGCTTTATTAGCTTGGGTTGTAACTATCTTATCTATCTATCTATCTATCTATCTATGTAACGGAATCTTTGAGCCTAATTTTTACCAACTTCCAGCGATTCAATTTCTTTGAAACTTTGCACACGTATCAAGGACCGATGACAATGCAATAATTTAAAACAGTATCCCGTTATCCTGATTAGGACCGCCAGGATAAATAAATTCCTTTACAGATCCTCTGTGTCTCTTGACAAAATGACGAAGGAATTTTTTAGTGAATAAACTGGAGCATTTATTTTTAAAAACTAATTGATATATCGAACTAAAAATGAAAAATAAATAATAGTTTAAAAACTAAAAACACGCTTTTATATGCAACCGAACTAAAAATTAGAAAATAATTTTTCATTACAAAGAGTTTGTCACTTCAGAATAAAAGCGTGGGGTGCTTAATATATTAAATGTTATAATTATTCTATTTGCAAATATCTATGAGGGAAAAGTTATGAAAAATAGTAAAATGCACCCCACGCTTTTACTCTGAAGTGACAAACTCTTTGTAATGAAAAATTATTTTCTAATTTTTTAGTTCGGTTGCATATAAAAGCGTGTTTTTTTAGTTATTTTAAACTATTATTTATTTTTCCTCCAAACACCTACCCAAAGACATCTCTTATCAAATCTTCGTTGTGTAGGAGAACCTGGGTTTGCTGGTCTCGATTCAGCCAAAGTCAAAAATGTACTTTTTTAGCTTCGGTTACTTATGATTAATGCTTTGGTTAGTGCTGGTTAAAACTTGGCGGCACCACTGGGCAAAAAGTTTGATGGTAGGTTTTTGATCGATTCTGATGGGCCGAGAGAAAAATATTTTTGGCTCGAAAGAGAAATCCGCGCTATTTTGAAGCCGCCGTGGCTATAGATACAAATGCGTTTATGCCATAGTTAAGGTTACTTTCAAATGTGACGCCCAACAAGATTGAAGGGTCTTTGCTCTGCAAAAACTTGGCCGCCCAAGTAGAGGATGAGGATTTGGTAGAGTCTTCGCGACAAGAAACATGATTGTGTTTTGATGCATTTTTTGAGCGACCCAATCCACACATTAAGATCCTGCGAGAGATGATATCTGCACGCTCTGCGTTTGTTTTCCAAATCAGGTTTAGTGATGGGTTTAGGAACCGGAAAACTAGAGTGAAGCGGTACTATCGTCGACGAAACCATGAATGGAATTAGTTGTGTGGACCAGAGAAGATCGTTGATGGGAAGAAGAAACAATGTTGTTTGCCAGTACCGAGCCCCTGAGGCACTCCAGCATTTACTTGGTGGAAAGCTTGAAGAATGGCCGACCACAATAACTGGTGGTATACGACGATCAGATAGATAACGAAACACCCACACCTTTTTGAGTATCGGACTGGGCGAATTTTGTGACTATAACCCTTACGATTTTTTGACAAAGCACGAAGGCTAAATGCCTAAATACTAACGTACCGTGGGTGTCTTAAGCAAGGTAAGAGGAAGTTTGTTGACACGGTACTTAAACACTTGAAGACTTGGGGGAAGAAAATACTTCTGCGGGCAGCATGTTCACATTCTAGAAACTCTAGGGATAAAAGAACGAACGAAATGGGAAGTTCGGGGCCTCTCAAATTGGACTGTATAGGGCGCGGCACCACGAGTTTCTCTGTTAGGAACCATGAGTGGAGGAACTATACTGGACAATTCTTCGGAGCAGAAGCCATGGAAGTACCTATAAAAAGCGATAAATCTCCCACAGCCCGACGATGGGCAAGAGAGCAAAGCATTTCTGTAAGTGAAGGATCATTATTGAGACGAATAGCTCTTCTTTGAATGGAATCAAGAATGCTTAGGGTTGTGGGGGACACCATGCCCCAGATATGAGAACAATATTCCAAGGGAGGTCGGATTTGGGACACATACAAAGTGTATAAATTAGAAGGGGAAAAATACTTTTTGGCTCGAAAGAGAAATCCAAGCTATTTTAAAGCTGCCGTGGCTATAGATACAATGTGTTTATGCCAGTTAAGGTTACTTTCAAATATGACGCCCACAAGATTGAAGGTGTCTTTGCTCTGCAAAACTTGGCCGCTCATAAGTAGGGGATGAGTATTTGGTGACTCTTTTCGCGACAAGGAACATGATTGTGTTTTGAACGCATTAATATGGACGAGATTTTTGATGCCCCAATCCAATATTAAATTAAGATCCTGCGAAAGAGATATCTGCATCGCTCTGCGTTTGTTTTCCAAATCAGGTTTAGTGATGGGTTTAAGAACCTAAAAACTGGAGTGAAGGGTACTATCGTCGGCGAAACTATGAATGGAATTAGTTGTGGACAAGAGAAGATCGTTGATGTGAAGCAGAGATAATATTGGTGCGAGTACTGAGCCCTGAGGCACTCCAGCATTTACTTGGTGAATAGCTTGAAGAATGGCCGTCCACAATAACTGATATGCGTCGATCAGATACATAACTAGAGAGCCAAGTACAGAGTTGAGTTGAAAGACCATAGGAGGAAAGTTTATTAAGAAGTGCGGCATGCCAGACCTGGTCAAAAGCTTTGGATTTTGAATTTAAAAATTGCATGGAAAACATTGTGGTAAACTTGTCCGACAAAAAAAGTAACGCGATCGTACAGTCCGAAACATTTGATAAAAATCTGATATTTTTATTTAGCAAACACCCTTTAAATTTATAAATATTTAAATATCTTTAATTATAAATATTTAAATAAGTATGTCAAGATGGTAATTGCCTGCAATTTTAGGTTATATTTTCAAATTCAGTGCAAAGTTACAGATAGCACAAAGTTTGTCTAAAGTTAGCAGAAGGTTGATATGCACATCCGTTTGATAAAGTAGTAAGTTTTGTTGGCAGATGTTGGTCCAAGTGGAAACAATGGATCTTTTGTTAAATATGAATTGCAGAAATTTATAGAGTATTTGCCAATATAAAAAGATTAACCATTTGTCTTGTGACTTTCTTGTTAGTAGTAAAATTAGTAAAAATGTATGAAAATCACAAAAATAAAAAAATAACTATAGGGTTTTCTAAGTAGAGATTTGGTCATTTAATTAGCGGAACATTCCGCTTTTGACAATCCATTTTAAGCTTTTCAAAGAGTATTTATAGGTACTCTAAAATCGATAAGTTTAAGAAAAAAGTTTTGTGTCACAAATAAACACTTTTTACAAGAGGTGTTGTGTCACGAAAAGCAGTGACGTGCTTAATATGATTTCTTTAAAAGTATTTAGTCCAAATCCTGCTTAAACACTACTAAAACAAATTGTTGTGTATAAGAAACTGTCTCTTTATGTTTATTGTATGTGCCAAATTTTCTTAAAATATTTAATATGTTATCAAAAATATTATAAAAATATGTATTTTTTTAACTATATATAATTTTTTTTAATTTAAAAAAATATTTAAAAAGTGCATTTTTAATAGCAATATTTTGGTACAATTTTATTATTCTAGCACTTTTTGTTTTGGGATATAAAATATAAACCTTGTTTTTCTGCTATTTTTGTACTGCAATATCTTTCTAATGGTTGACTCCATATTTATAAAGCAACATATCCTATATTTTAAACAAGAAATCACCTTTATAAATATGTCGAATTTGTTTAAAAACACCCTGTATAATCCTTTTTGTATCCACCAACAACCTGATAAATAATAAAGAGATAATTTTTGTAATAAATCGGGGTAAAGTTAAAAATAGAATGATCCATTTTAACCTCTTTACCAAATTGACATTCTCATTAACCAGTTGGTAATTATTGTATATAAAATATTCGAAACCATTAATTATTATCTGTGCAGTATCAAAGGCAGCCATTTTGAAAACGAGCTGATGAATTTAATGACCGTTTTATTTTAAAATACGTCATTGCTTCAGGTGATCCTCATTAATTTTTTTAAAGCGGTTTGCAAAGCTTTTGTTCTAAATCCTTTGTCTTCCTTTTATTTAAATCTCTCGTTAATCTTAGGTCGAATTTATTTGAATATCTTTATTACTGCTAGAACTATAATACAGGACAGAGCCGTACGCAGGAAAGGCAATGGGGGATTTCTTTTTTCCCCCAGAAGTCATAAAAAGACTATTTTGGCTCTATGTTATATCCCGGTTGATCTGGCAGTTTCTCCAATCTTACCTTTTTTCCAAATAAAACGACCTATTTTGCATAAGTACCAGAGTACCGTTGGTGTCGGGTAATTAGGTGTTTAAATCATCCTTTCCCGTCGTCAACGTTGTTCCAGCACTGAAAAGTTTTTGCATCTCACAGCACTTTTTAGAAAACAAGATAGTGGCACCATGTACGTAAGTTCTAATAACCACTTCTTTTAAATATCTCCTTTTCTGGGGCTTGAACCCCAAGCCGTCTGAGTTAGAGATCAAAGACACTGTTCACTGTGCTATCGGAGAGACAGGCGTATTTAATTTGTGGCATAAAAATACACCTAATGCTAAAAATCCTTTTTCTATACATGCCATAGCTTCAGTACCTGAAATACTAATCCAAAAATATAACACAATTATTGTACCAGTAGCAGATCAAACTGCTTTTTGTCCCCCCTTCTTTTAAAATCTGAACCGTTTGGTAAACTGTTATAAAATTTGGAATGATAGTCTATTGGGAATTAAAATTAAGAGAGCCAAAGTTGCAAAGTTGGTATCTAGATAAAAAATGTCCAAAAATATTTAACACATTTACAGAAATATACGATTTGGGGTTTGTGTCTCAGCTAGAAGCAAGCCCTTTTAAAATATTAACACCTAAACTGCAGACATTACAAATCTGTCGCTGGACTCCGTATCTCGCCAATGAAGAAATGTCTTCTATTTTCTATTTCCTGTCTATTTCGAACTGAACTCCGTACAGCCTTTCGGCTTGTTCCGCACTCACGAATGGACAACACGAATGCCTGGAGAGAATGGCGATTTGGATCTTTCTTGTCATTTATCCTGTTCTATTGTATGGTGTTTTGTATAAAGTGATCTTGCTCTTCTTAGCTGCTGGACGTTTGTTTACATTCTTTTATAAGCGGGTGTTTGCGAAAACATTGATGACATTGCAATTTGTGATCGCAATAATAAACAAATTTTTATTTAGTGTTTTGTGGAAATAATATATCAGTTTATGATATGTTGTTATATTTTATTTTGTTTAAACTTTAACACTTGGACAAGGTTTGAGCTCACGAATTTTTTTTTTTAAATAAATTCATGCAATCTGAAACACCGCTTAATTTCAACTTTTACTAATTCAAAGGGATTAATAATATTATATATTGGTGCATTTTTCCACAAGAACCCAAAGTTTTTAGGACCAGTAGTCTATTATTTTTCCACTGCTGAAGATTTACGAACTATTAAGAAAGAATGATACAGAGTACAGACAAAAAATAAGAAGGAAATTCTATCCTGCCTATTTCTTCTTTCTATTGAATTACAGAGTGCGGAAGCTGCAGGGCCGTGCCTACCGGGTGGTGCAAGGCACCGCAATGCTGCAGGGGTGAACCTTTTGATTAAAAAGCGAAAAGGTTTAAAATAAAGGGCGTTTACCTAATGACGTGGTCTTATAGGGGCGGCCAATAATTTTTGAACCAGGGCGCAACTAACCCTAGGAACAGCCCTGCAAATCTGACTATAAAATGTCATGTTCCAAAAACTTAGTTAAAAAAATTTCCGATCTTGATTTTTTGACATATTAATGACAACTTAAAATGACAGCTGGGCGCCATAATGAAGAAAAATTACAGATTTTAGAAATGTGGACTGTATAGTGTCTAACCTCAAATTTACAGCGTTTTATATTATAAGTACAGGGTGGGCCAATATAGCGAGTAAACGATTCAACGCTTTTGATAGGAAAAACTGTATGTTTTACAAAAAACTGACACCTATTTGCGAGGCTCAAATTTTAAGCCAAATTTACTAGTGAAAACCGCAATTTGCTATCTTGCGCCGTTTACTCGCTACAGCGTGTCTCCTAATTTCTTGTGTTTTCTTTAATCCCTTAATAACTTTTTTATTTTAAAATATTTTTTAATTCTGTAAAAACATTTCTACGGCAACTTTTATATAGATTGCAGATATGTTTTAGTTAGTTTTTTTCTAGGTGTGGCACATTTTTGACTTATTTTCTATTACCAAAAAATAGGATTATTTTTACCCCTATTTGCGTTAATAAATTATTAATAAAAATGGTTTCCCGTCATTGCAGTCAATAAAAAACAAAAGTTATAACAAGATTGTTTAAAGTAAAACATAATTACTTTTTTCATGGCCTACTATCTAACCAATATCAGTCATAAATGACAAAATATGCAATATCTCTGAAACGGCTGAGAAGAAATATAAAGTGTAACACATTTTTAAAACGGTAATTTTTTAACCATTTTAATGATAAAAACATATACAGGGTTTTCCATTTAAAATTTCAAAAATAAATAGTCAAAATGGCTAAAAAAACTAAAATCATATCTGCAATCTGTATGAAAAGTTGCTGTAGAAATGTTTTTACAGAATTTAAAAATATTCAAAAATAAAAAAGTTATAAGGGATAAAAGAAAACGCAAGAAATTCAGATGTACGCTGTAGCGAGTAAACGACTCAAGATAGCAAATTTGCTGTTTTTACTAGTAAATTTGGCTTAAAATTTGAGCCTTGCAATTGGGAGTCAGTATTTTTGTAAAATATACAGACACATAAGTTTCTTATCAAAAGCGTCGAGTTTGGCCTACCCTGTACATAATTAACTTGGGATCCTGTACCCTAAAAACACATTTTAAATAGACAAATTATTGCTGGTTCTTTTAACAGGTTTTAAGGTAAAAGATAGCAATTTATTTAAGGCCATTTGTATGCAAATTTTCATTTGGTGCTTTTATCTTTTGTTGAAACTAAATGTTACCATTTGTAGAACTGGCCTGTAAAAATAACTGTGTTAATTATTATCGTCTTATTACTCTTAATAGTCCAAGATCCGGCATTTAAAAAATATACCCTCATCTGTTAATTAAATGAAATAATAGTTTCTAGGCAGATTTTAATGTAGTGAATGCAAGTGAACAACCTCTGCCAGCATAGCTCTGCTACAATTAATAATACTTAAATAATTAATAATTAATTTATTTATGATTGTTACCTTTACATGTTAATTGTATGTACCAAACAGTATATTATAAACCTTCATCAAGAGTACTTCGTATACTAAATTTAAAAAGAGAAATATTTACAAACAGAACCGCACTCAATAAAAATTATTTTCAATTTATCGAATTTACGAAGGACCTAACGATTCCAAACAATTCAAAATTAGTTTCTTTTGATGTAAAAAGTCTTTTTACCTCAATTCCAATAAAAGAAGTTATAGAAATTTTAAATAACTTAATCGGTGCTTCTAACTTAGATATTAAAACAAAAACAGAATTAAAAATGCAGTTCGGACATGCCTAAATCAAAATTCTTTTAAATTTAATGGTGAATTTTATAAACAAAATGATGGCCTACCTATGGGCTCGCCAATTTCTCCTTTATTGTCGGAAATTTTTATGGCTCATTTTGAAAAAGTTTTATTTAACTCTAATAATCAACTAATTAAACACATTTTTTATTGAAAAAGATATGAAGACGATGTTTTTTGTTTTTTCTAAACTCAATAAATAGCAACATTCAGTTTACTATGGAAAAGGAAATGAAAATGAGATACATTTTTTGGATATAAACATTAAAAATATTGACAACCACATTGAATTCGATATTTACAGAAAACCAACGACGACAGACACGGTAATAAATTACGCATCGAACCAATCATGGAAAATAAAATTATCTTCTTTTCATAGTTTAATTCACAGACTTGTCACTTTCCCATTAAGTCAATCAAATTTTAACAAAGAACTCTGCATTATTAAACAAATAGCAAGAAACAACGGATATAAAGAATCACTTATTGATAAATTGTTAACAAAGAAAAAACAAAAGTTAATTGCTAAAGAGTTTTATAGTATTACAGAACCTAAAAACAATAATTTTAAGTTTATCAATTATATACCAAACATCAGCAATAATGTATCCAATAGGCTAGATAAGTTAGGCTGTAAAACTGTGTCTGTAAATAAGAGTAACCTAGGTAGATTATTAGTTAACAATAAAGACAAAACAAAAAAATTAGATATGTCAGGGGTTTATAAAGTTAATTGCGCAGACTGTAATGCGGAATATATTGGTCAAAGTGGAAGGAGCATAAAAACAGAATAAAAGAACACAAAACATCAATTTTAAATGGTTTAAAAAACACAGGCATTTCAACACATTGTATAGAACAAAACCACTTTATAGATCTTAATAATGTTAAACTACTCCATAGAGAAAACAAAGGTAAAAAATTAAATTTATATGAACAACTAGAAATTAAAAAATCACTTATAGACAATACAACTCTTTCTACCAATGATCAAATAAATTTCGCAGATATGCCAATTATAAATAAATTTATTACCACATCTGGGCCGCATAATAAAACCCTAATAATATTTTATAGACCTTTTTGGGAAAAACGTGTTAAATGGTTCTGTTTGTAAATATTTCTCTTTTTAAATTTAGTATACGAAGTACTCTTGATGAAGCCCTAGAAAGGCGAAACAATTGTAGAGTAATGCTCTAATGATTATTGAAACATTAAAAAGCAATTTTTTATATTTAGTATTATTATTTAAAAAATGTTTCACAAGAAAACCAACTGCGGATACAATTCAGTGTATTATAAACCTTGTTGTAGTAAGCACCCATCTCTATGACTGCTACACTTACCTGCAGCCAGGTGAGAACATTTTCCATTTAGTTTCTGCAATTACCATGTAACAATCATAAATAAATTAATTATTAATTATTTAAGTATTATTAATTTTAGCAAACTTATGCTGGCAGAGGTTGTTCACTTGCATTTATTACATTAAAATTTGCCTAAAAATATTATTTTATTCAATTAACAGATGAGGGTATAATTTTTTAATGCCGGATCTTAGGCTATAAGCCTTAAGTGTTAATAAAATATATTTTTTAAAATACTTCATGGATTACTCAGAAAATAGACGAACAAAATTCTTGTGGCGTCAAAATGAATCAAACTTAACAAAATTTAAAATCGTGAACAAATTATACATGGTGTTCATTTAAAAACTTACCACTCAACTTATCTGCGAAAAGAGACTTATTTGAGAAAATCGCCAAAACACCTGAAGATATTTAGTGAAGGAAAACATTTTTACGAAAAATGACATGGACAGCGCCCCTTCAACCCCTTAACCACCAGGCCCACCACCCCAAAATTCTTAAATGAAAAGGGGGTTCGAATAATACATAATTTTAAAGCTCCTGACAAGTATTTTATAACCCTAGAATATAAAGTCACTATCTTCAGCTACTACAAAATGGCGGTACTTTAAAAATTACCCAAATACCGATTGAGATGGTCATATTTCCGAAAGTAATAAAGTAAGATGTACTTGGGGTATTGTTTTAAGCTCTTTTAAAGATCTTCTTATTGGTTTAATATACAGGTTGCGTTCTTAAAAATATACACTCTTTATCCTACCCTGTTTATTATCATTAGTACCACCAATAAAAAGATTTTTAAAAGAGCTTTAAGAAAATACCAGTTAAGGACATCTAACTTTATTAGTTTTGGAAATAGGGCCATTTTAACCAGGTATTTGGGTTTTTCTTTTTTTATCTTTGGACAATGAAAGCCCAAATACTAACGTACCGTGGATGTCTTAAGCAGGGTAAGAGGAAGTTTGTTAACAGGGGACTTAAAAACTTAAAGATTTGGGGGAAGGAAAGACCTCCGCTGGCAGTAGGTTCCACAGTCTAGAAACTCTAGGGATAAAAGAACGAACGAAATGGGAAGTTCGGGGCCTGTCCAATTGAACTGTATAGGGATGCATACGTGCGGCACCACGAGTTTCTCTGTTGGGAGCTGCAAGAGGAGGGACTATACTGGATAATTCGTCGGAGCAGAAGCCGTAAAAGTATCTATAGAAGAGCGATAGTTCTCCCACAGCTCGACGATGGGCAAGAGAAGAAAGTCTTTGAGTAAGTAAAGGATCATTAATAAGACGAACAGCCCTTTTTTGAATGGCATCAAGAATGCTGAGGGTTGTAGGGGATGCCATTCCCCAGACATGAGAACAATATTCTAGAGAGGGTCGAATTTGAGACACATACAAAGGGGGGTAATTTTTAAAGTACCGCCATTTTGTAGTAGTTGAAGATATTGACCTAATATTTTAGGTCTATGAAGTACTCGTCAGGAGCTTTAAAATGATGTATCACTCGACTCCCTTCTTATTTAAGGATTTTAGTGGTAGCACTGAGGGTTAAAGGGATGCCGTCTAATTTTTTGTAAAAACGTGCCCCCTTAAGAAATATCCTAACGTGTTTCGGCGATTTTTTCAAATCTTTCTCTTTGTACAGTTAACTTAAGTGGTAAGTTTTTAAATGAACACCCTGTATATTCCGAAATGTTACTAAGCATGTGACGATTCGTTCACCTTTTTCCTTTTCTTAAAAATTTCGAACAAAAATTTACTTACTACGTAAGGCTTCTCTGTAGCTAATAAAGAGAAAACACTACCTACCTTTAAAATATAAATTTATGAACTATCTTGAATAAAATAATACGGCAACCTAAAAGGCATTTCACATTACACGATATACATTATTAAATTTACCCCAAAATATCTATTTGATGTTCCCATTAACCTATTTTACCATTATTTAATAAAATACAAACGTGCCAAGAAATACAGTAAACTACTTCAAGAGTTCTAGAAAATAAGGATGGTTGTTTTAGGCCCATCTATTTAGCGGCTCAAAATGTGAAACTTGAGGTTTAAAAAACAGCTCGAAATTGTTATAAATGATCACTAAGAGTAAAGAATTGGTTATCCGTACACCAATTTTTACAGCGTGTTTAAAATATCGAAGTCATCGAAAAATTTTAGCGCCTCAAATTAATCATACATGGCTCAATCAAAAGGATGCAATCGAGGGGTTTCTTACAAAAGCCGAACAAGTCCAAATTAACAGATTTTGGGATTGTACGCGAAGGAGTTACAATCTCAACGGTACAAGATAATTAGCAGAATAAGTATTTACATAGGACGCTAGCTTGAGCCTTCTTTATGAAAAAAACAAACACTCCGAGTATTAAAAAATGTGTTTTATTTTAAAGAAAATCAAATCAAATATTTTTACAAATATTTACAAGAAAAAAATCTAAAGGTAAACTAAAACTAAGTACTTACTGCTAATCTTAGGTAACTAACAAGTTTTTTAAAAATACCATAAATCCTTGTTTAGGTCTGTGTTAAATATCAACACAGTAAATTTCATAAATTTCACTTAAGTCGTTAGATCTCCGGCCTGTACACACTGAAAACCACACTGTTATTTAAATTGTCACTATTTAGTTAAAAAGTTTATAATGTCCGATAAAAACTGCTCTTTAAAACTATTTTAAAATACCTTTTAAAGAATCTTTAATTTTTAGTTATATTTCAAAAACATAAACGTTAATTGTTCAAATTTCGTTGAATAATATTTATTTTAGTTCAATAAAGACAGAGATAAAAACAGACAAAATCTTGATTTGTTATTGCTTAATAAATTAAGCCAGCACCTCGTTAACTTGACTATTAAAGTTGAAGACAACGTCGTGTCTTTTAATTTTATAAATGTTGACAAAATCTTGAAATTTAGTTTTTAAACAAGACAATCGTCGTGCCTTATTTTTACTTTTGCACTGTTAAAACAAGCGTCGTGTTTTCAACAGGTAATTATAAACAAATAATTAAGACAAGCGTCGTGTCTTAATTTTACTTTCACTTGAAACGTTTGACGAACGTCGCGTCATGTAAGAGAGTGTCCGCGGGAACGATCTGTCCACTGCTGGTTGTCTCGGTACACTTACTTGTCCTGTCCCAAAAACATTGGTATTTATACCCACGCATCCCTGGCTTGCGGCGCGGGAATTCGGTACTATGCGTTTTGAAAACATTAATGATGATTTTAATTTTTAATTTTTTAAATAGAAATTAAAGTTTTTATTGAGAAAATTGTTGTATTAAAAGAATATTAAAGTGAATTGTGATTTAATTGTTGCTGTGTCCGAGGATTATGGCGGAAAATTGCTCTCTATTTATTTGTACATCCTCAGATTATTAGATTACACAAAAACCAAATATGTCACAAAAATTTAATGGGTACAATATTAATTTTCCCGCAAGACATAACAAGTCCACAACAATTTTCCGCCCTTATACCCAAAATTGGTAAATATGAACTTTGTGAGAAACCCCTCAATTGGTCACAAAATGGTCAACATTGGTCAGTATGTTAATTAATCGGTCAGAAAAATTAAGGGAGTTCTGTATCAAAATATTTTTTTTAAATTCAACAACAAATTCTAAATGCTAGTAACAATTAGAGAATTGGTCATTGTTATTTAATATTTTTTTAAAGATACTTGAATAAAAATAGGAAGTTTAAAATTTCAAGGGCACTAATTTCTACATAAATATATTTAGCACCTCAACCTCAACATTCGGAGGTCGTTTTATGCTGCAACAATTGGTCACGAATTGGTGAAAATTGGTTATTAGGTCACAGTAATAATTGGTCAGCAATAAAATAAAATCAGAAGAAGATATTTAAAATTTATTAATTTCTTCATAAAAATATTAAGCTACTTATTTCTGAAGTTGAAAGCTCATCCAACGCGATATCATTTGGTCACAAATTGGTCATGATTGGTCAATGAGTTGCAGTAATTGGTCAGCAGTAAATTAGACTCTAAAAAGTTGTTTTAAAATTATTACTTGTTACATAAAAAAAGGTAGCACCAGCCTTCATTGATCACGGTTGGCCACAGTAATTGTCTTTTTTAATATTTATTAAATATCTTTATCTGGAGAAAGGCCATATAATATTTTATGTTTTACCCATCTATTACTGATCTGTAATACCTTAGAAACGGAATATGTTATGGTAGCAATAATACCTGCTATCACACCTAGGGCATTATAAGCGGGCATTATGATAATGCCCGCTTATAATGCCCTAATGCTCTAATATAGAAATTTTATTGCTTATTCAATTTTATTTCTCTCACAATAAAGATCAAGTTTATACAAACATATGTATTAAAATAAAATCAATAACTTACCAGTTCCTGAAAATATGCCATTAAAACGGTTTCGGTTATTTGAAGAAATGCGTTCGCATCTTTCCAAATACCAAATATGCCATACTCCCGATCATACTGTTTCCTTGATTTAACTGGCAAAAGATTTTCGGTCGCTTTTATGGCCTTTTCTCTTATATTTTGTGGAATTTCTTCCATTTTGAGTAAATCGTTAAATAAAAATGCCAACTGACTAACTGATCGAAACATCAAAGTCAAACTTAACACCAGTCATTATCTACTTACGTATACAGGTACAGGTTCAACTTATTTTTTATATTGCGAATAAATAATGTAATTAGTAATTGAAAAACTCTTTTTGGGTAAAACATAAAGCATTGTATGCACCACGGGCTTTACTGGACTATAATGCCCATCAGGACATAATCTATATTTCGACCTTCAGGGCATTATGGTCCTAGTAACGCCCTTGATACATAAATCGCTATTATATAAATTTATATAAAACAAAGTAAATAATAAAAAAATAGATTTATTATAAAGATCTAGGCAACGAGAGAAAAGGTGCCTCGCTGATGCGAATCTGCCCACGTCTATATTAGTCCAAGCTACGCCACTGCGGGATTAAATTAAAAAGCATGTTTTTTTTTAACTTTAACTTGTAGCCGATCTAATTCCCTATACAACTAAATCATACTACTTCACTTCAATTTCTAATATTACAATAAACAAGAAATCCAGATTACGCCATACATTCTCCGGAATGTCTCTTACTTACGCTCCAGTTTCTAAGAATAGAAGTTGTGTCTGCTCGCGAATTGTAATCAATGAACTTTATAATACAAAATCTCCTAGCCGTGCTGAAATACACATTGAAACAGCTTTAGCAATGCTTGCAATGAATTCAAAGTGCTTTCTGTCAAATATAATTTTGTTATCCAAACAAGTTACGTTTTTGAATCAGAATTAAAATATAATATAACTTTAAATTTATACAAACAATATTTATGTGGTGAGCTAGAAAGTAGTATGCCTTTACAGGGTGTTTTTATTCTTAGTCATTAACTGAAATTTTTCTTAAAAGAATTTTTCAAAAATATTTTTTGTTTGTTTTTGATAATTTGGGTTTTATGCATTATTGCCAATAAATCCCTATAAAAAAATATATTAAAATTACTTTAAAATATAATTTATTTCTATATGACATACATTTTATGAAATGTGTTTGATAGTTACAATTTTAAGTGGCGTGATACACTTTTTGTATATAAATATTAGATTTGTATTGCTCATGATGCCAACTGCTTTATGTAGATGTAAACCTATACCTTTTGTTATACTTTTAATTGTACCTAATTTACCAATATCTAGATGATATTTAAGAAAAATACAACTTAGTTTAAAAATCTAAGCGGAAATAATAAATAATAAGATTATATAATAAAATATACGTAGTTTTCTGATTTTAATTTAACAAAATGATATGTAAAAATTAAGCTCTTAAAGGATAAAACTTAAATCGGTTATATTTTATTTATTTTTATGTTTTAGCAAGCATACCCTTTAACAGATAATTATTTAAAGACCTGTTCAGTATTTACCGAGGATTAATTTTAAAGTAAATTTAAAATTTACAAAGATTTTAATGGTATTATCAAGCACGTTCACAAAAATAAAACTTAACGTATACACACATATACGCATAAAATAAATAATAATTTAGGTTACGATTATTTATTTTGCGTGTTATATGGTGTTTAAATGTGGTAAACAATGATCTTCATCGGTGATACCAAAGGAATTTCGTACTTCCATTGTCTCTATTTTTTAATTACTCATAAAACGTTTTGGGCAGTCTTATCCCTATCCGTTTTCAAGTGTAAACTGAGATGTGTATGTACTGCCCTGCTTAGTTAAAACGTCCTAACTACAAAATTCTAATTTTTTATTTTTTAACTTATATTGGCATATAATATGGTCTTTGACTTATATGGCTCAGCTTAAAAGTCCAAAAAATAGTAAGGCTAATCTTTATACTCTATAAGCATTAGCTAAAGGTATATCGGCCAGTAAAGCAACAACAAAGGATGTACGTGCGTCATCCAATCCGAAATGTTTACCTGCCGCTATTCTCGTTAGTCTTTCTCTTTTCTTACATTATCTACGTGCTATGTTATTTAGCTGATTTGGTATACATAAAAAAATACAAAATAATATTAAAAATACTGGACTGCATATTTTTTATAAAACTCAATTATCTCAGCATTACCAATTTGTTAGTTAGGAGAAGGGCAGTGATAGTAATAAATAAAATAGAAGTCCGAAATTTTTTTAGTTAAACTGATTCTATATGGTGTTAATTTATTAGTAATATTTAATCTAATCGATCTAATTGTTTAAACATGTAGATTTTTTCAAATACGTAATAATAATTTAAACAAGTTATTAAACAAAATGTTGTTCATCTTTGTGAGATTTAGATCAGCCTTAAGGTTTTTATTCAATTCAGACATGGCTATATAAATTTTTATTAATATTTTAAGTATATGACGATATTTTTTATTCGCTATTACATTAAGATACTCTTTTGCCTTTGATTGCCATATTTTAAAACTGCGATAAAATCTTGATCATTCCCCCGATTGTAATAAAACCTAATTGGTAGGAACGATCACATTGAAAGGTAAGAGCAATGCCAGATTAAAAAATAGAAATAATTGGCATTTTCCTTGTTCCCCTGGACCCATCTATTTATTTAAGTACCTAACGAATTCTAAAAGAGACCTAAATATCAACATCAGCAAAGACCATTCCGAAAAACAACCATTAACCCTATTTTTAAACAAAATTGTCTATTTAACGAAAGCTCTATACAAATGTTACAACTCAACCGAAAACATTGCGGCCTTGCTGTTTCGCGTTTTAAAACCCATTTATCAGCAAATAGACATGTATTTTCCTTTTAACGTACACGGTAGTAAATTAGTAAAAACACTGTTTGCATTTAAAACCAGACCCGGAAAGAAAATTTGAAAACATTCGGTTATTCAAATGTGCATTTCCTTTTTTATTGTTTTTGTTCAAGTATTGTTTTAATAGGTAAAAAGATTGGATACAAAATTATATGATCTTCTTTGACACGTTCAGGGTTTTCATTTATATTTTGCCACCTGCTTTTAACTATAAACAAGAAAGATAGAAAAAACGTCCTGTATAAAAATTAAATACTTTTTCATCTATTATTTTTTGAGCATAAAAATATAAAAAATGAATATCAAAAATACAAGAAAATGAAGGGTAAACTTTTTTAATGGAAAGGTCTTTAAAAGTTTTACAAAAATACCACATTTAATATCCTTAATAGTTTCGGAAATATGGCCATTTAAATCTGGGTATAATTTACATTACATCTACAGTCCCACCATAGTGCCGTAAGTAGATATAATAGAAATGATATCTATTATTTTTCAGATTTAAGGTCAGTCATATTTCGAAAACTATTAGAGATAGGTATATCAAATGTAGTACTTTTGTAAAGACCTTTTTAATGGTGACAAAGTATATGGGGTATTTTATTTAAAGAAAAAAATAACCTCTCGTTTTTCTTGTATTTTTAATTTTTATTTTTTTATGCTCAAAAGATAATAGATGAAAAAGTATAAAATTTTTATACGGGATGATTTTTTTCTATCCTTCTTGTTTATAGTTAATAGTAGATGGCAAATTATAAATGAAAACCCTGTACGGTAGTTATCCTGTCAAAATCTAACATCAGATCCACTCCTATAACTCACCCTTAACGAAAATATGCCCATTTTACCCACTTCACATCTTTGAATAATTTAAAAAAGTTAACAAGATCTTCTCTAACACGTACAATATTTATACAGTCAACGCGCTGATAAATTATGTCCGATAATGCCGATAGACCGTTTGGCGCCCGCACGTGAATATTCGTTGACGACGGAAAATGACTGGTAGCCAAGGGCACAAACCCGTTTTTCTCCCATTAAAAGTAAGTTTTATTTCGCGCAGGTGATAACATTAGTTTTTTTCTTTTTTATCTTTTTCCATTCGTCGAAGGCATATGTCTAAATACCAGAGTACCGTCGGTGTCGAGTTATTAGATTTTTAACCCATCGTTCCCCTGAATTATCGGTAGTGGTATTCCTTTGAGACATGATCAGTAAACAAGCTGAAAAAGGGGAAACTAATATCATTTTTTAAAACTTACATGGCTTACTTCATTCTAAATGTTTATTAATATTTTAAATGACATCTGTCACGTGATTAAATAATTAGGATTACTTGCAGGTCAATAAACAGTAGGAAGTGAAACTGATCATGTCTCAAAAGAATACTACTATAGATAATTCAAATTAAGCTTGCAACATTGTTAAAAAGCCCTCATCGGCATAATTTTGAACTGGTATAAGAGTCCATGACAATTAATGATCAAGTTTTTCTTGTTGTTGGCGCAGTAAATATTGTTTTTTTAAATAATTTTTATAATTTATTGAATAAATGCAAGTATATACAAGAAGAATTAGTTAACAATTTGTGCGTGTGGTGATTGTCGTCATAGATTACGTAAGCTATTCTGCCATAAAGCAAAACGTGCAAAGTCAGATTTGTTATACCTGCAGTTTAAGTGTAAATATTCAAGAACTTACATTTTGTCACTTTATATAAAATTACGGGGAACTTTAGCTGGTAACTATTCTTTGTTTTATTTAAATTTTTAGACTGTGATTCTTAATCTTTTGTCTTCAAAAGTGCTTGCATCTAGCCGAGACGCAAACCCTTATAATATTTCTGTAAATATCGTAAATATTTTTGACACTTTTGATCTAGATACCCATTTTATCAGCTGATTGACCGAATTGCAACACTGCTGCTCCTTACTTTGAATTTCCTATTGAAAACTAAAATTAGGCGACTTGGCAACGTTGCAAATTTAGAACATTTGACATTTCATAATCAAGTTTTGCTTTCTGTTGTTGCAGTTAATATTCTATTTTTTAAAGATTTTTTATGATTTATGGGATAAATGTAATGAAAAATAAGAAAATAGTTAGTCCACAACTAGTGTTAAGCGTTTAAGTGGTTGCCATCATGGATTTCGTTAAACATTCAGCAATTAAGCAAAACGTGCAAAGTCAGTTTTGATTTATCTGCAGTTCAAGTCTAAATAACAAAGAACTTACGCTTTTTGGCTATACATAAAGTTTCTTGAAACACTGACTATCATCCTGGTTTGTGTTATTCAGGTTGTTAGACAACGATGCCTAATATTTTTCGTAAAATTTAATAAGCAAATCAGGTAATTTATGTAAATATTCTTTGCCAAATTGAATCTAGAAACCCATTTTTATCAGCTGTTTGGCCCAATTGCAACACTGCTGCTCCTTAATTTAAATTCCCTATTGGCAATCCATCCAAATCAGTGCTAACAATCAAAAATTTGGCAACCATGAACGTCGGCTAGTTTTGATTTAAAGGGACGAAATATTCATCGTTCAAAATAGCAGTCGATAATTTAATACGTAATAATTGAAATCTAGTCTAACTGAAATTCTATAAATGTGTGTCATTCGCACAGACACACAGCCCTGTTTAGGCAATTAACGGCCGGCGATTTATCAGCAATGCGCCTGCAATAAAGCTACGATCGGATGCATCAATCAAGAAGAAAAATACGTTGTCATATGCACTCAAAATAAACTTGACAAAATAGCGGATATTTCTCATGTATGGAAAAAATGCGTTTATTGTGAGTCAAAATTTCTTAAGCGAGCCACAAAAATCGACTTTTAGATTTTAATGTATCTATTAACATATTTTGGTAGCTTCATGACTTAAAATAATACCCCGAAACGGTTTTATGGTTCATGTGCTACGGAATAGTAGAACAGAAAACTATGGTAATTTTCTAGAAATCTCCGGCAACTCCGATTTTGACAAATTTTGGTGTACGGGAGTTTTTAGAGCGCTGATCACGAATCTAAAATAATTTTTTGGCGGAAACGTTTCGTTCCTGAGATATCCATCATTAAAGTTAAAATAAAACTAATCCAATTTTCACTATATTCCTCCTTCTTTTGCACTTAATTCTTGATTTAAAGGTAAAGTGGCACACAATATTTGTTTTTCACGTTTTAAAACCCTGTTTTTCTACGTATTTTTCATTATTTTTGCATTTATTTGCATAGCTCTACTTTGAATCATTTCAATCTCAGTTTGCCATGAAGCCCTATGTGTATGTATGCTTGCGGCATTATCAAAGTAAAGCTATGCAATTTAATGCAAAAAATGTAAAAACGTAGAAAAACGTGGTTTTAAAAAGTGAAAATCAAATATTATGTGACACTTTAGCTTTAAATTAAGAATTGTGTGCAAAAAGAAAGGGGAACATAGTAAAAATAGGATTAGTTTAAATTTCAAGTCTGATGATTAATATCTCGAGAACGAAACGTTTCCGCCAAAAATTCTTTTAGTTTCGTGATACGCGACCCAAAAACAAACCGTATACCAAATTTCGTCAAAATCGAAGTTGCTGCAGGTTTCTAGAAAATTACCGAAAAATAAATTATACGTAAAAAAAATAAATTGCTTATAAATAATTAGCTTTATAATAAACAAATGGAAATTTAGCTAACTTTTGGTGTTGTAAAAAATTTTTTTATACAGACTGTCCACGGATGAAGTAATCAAGAGAACAAATAAAACAAAAACCTAATTTTTCGAGAAAAAGTAATTGTTTATAAAAAGTTTTGCTTGTAAAAAAATAGGATTTACGAATAGAAAATGTTGATTTTGTATACAGAGTTCGCAAAAACTTAAAAATCATGATTTTTCTCCAAGAGCAAACTTTTATTTTTCATTTTTAAGCAAAATGTCAGTGGGAAAATGTGTTTAGAATAATGTTTGTAATCGATAAGAACAATAATACAAAATTTTATTGAACTTCACAATTTGGCAAACACCGGCGTTTTAAAAAATATTTGGTTTTAAACTTAATAAACTTAATTATAAATTCAACGATATATTACACTTTATATTTATGCAACTTTTCGAATCAAAACAATCATTCACTATTTTTCCATTTAAATTTCCATTTGAAGGTAAGTATGCATCTTTTTTTTACACTACCAACTATTATTTTTTTAATTCATTTATTTATTCATAATTAAACTAACAAGTTACAAATATTAATGTAATTTTTATATGTTGACTTATACGTAATAAAATAAAGCATTTTATTCAATCAAACACCACTATCAACTTTATCGCAGCCTGTCTAAAAAAGATTTTTTTGGAATTTTTCTATTTATCCTATTTATTGTTTTTTGATTCTTTCCTAATCCAATTATGATATTACATCGATCTTTTAATCTACCCCTTTTCCTTATGACCAATGTTAATTTAATATCCCCTATATTATTATTTTTAAGGCTAAAAAAGGGTATTTTCTTGTCTTGGACTTTTATCAACAATATCCTTTTCCTTGTAACTTTTTTCCTTTTCCTGCAGATTTAAAATTTATTCCACCCTAAATACATGCATACTTTAAATGGTAATGCATACTCTGGTTATGGTTCTATGAAACAATCAGTTTTTTTTCTCTAAAATACGTCTGAATTTTCTTTTTTAAAAAATACATTCTTGTTTTAAATACCCATTAAGAGCTTCAAAAACATCTTCATAGGTGCCAAACGTATCTCCCAGTTTTATTTTTGTTTTTTGATCAATAACAAATATACAATACCTAATGGAAATAATTTTCCATTAGCGTCTCTGTAAATTCATCACATTAGGCACAACTGTGGTTTTTTATAAACATAGCCGCCGGTAATAACAAATTATTTAAGATTTTAGGGGGCTTTTAAATACGTAAGTAGGTAAAACCACCAGACAGCGGTTGTTTAGCAAGTGCCTATTCAAAAACAAGAATTTAATTTACTTCCATTTTAAAAACTGCAAAAACAAAACAAGATGAAATTCCTAATTAAGCCGCCTATTACATACGGTAAATACCCTTTCCTTTAAATAGTTTACGCGCATATTTAAACTACAATTTCAAGCCAGTTGGAGCGTTAATTTAAACAAACGAAAATGGAAATAATTGTCCATCAGCATTTGTGAAAATTTATCACATCAGACACGACTGTGTTTTTTTATAAATATAGCCGCCGGACGGCTGCATCTACCATTAAATGAAGTAAAAATCGCCGGTAATAACAAATTATTTGAGATTTTAAGAGACTTTTAAATACGTAAATAGGTAAAACCACCAGACGGCGGTTGTTTAGCCAGTGCCTATTCAAAAAACAAGAATTTAATTTACTTCCATTTTAAAACTGCAAAAACAAAACAAGATGAAATTCCTAATTAAGTCGCCTATTACATACAGTAAGCACCCTTTCCTTTAAATAGTTTACGCGCATATTGAAACTACAATTTCAAGCCAGTTGGAGCGTTAATTTAAACAAAGGGAAATAAAAAATAATTATCCATCAGCATCTGTGTAAATTTATCAAATTAGACAAGACTGTGGTTTTGTTTTATAAATATAGCCGCCGGACGGCTGCATCTACCCTTAAATGAAGTAAAAACCGCCGGTGATAACAAATTATTTGAGATTTTAGGACGCTTTTAAATAAGTAAATAGGTAAAACCGGCAGACGGCGGTTGTTTAGCCAGTGCCTATTTAAAAAACAAGAATTTAATTTACTTCCATTTCAAAAACTGCAAAAACAAAACAAGATGAAATTCTCAATTAAGTCGCCTATTACTTACAGTAAACACCCTTCCCGTTAAATAGTTTACGCGCATATTGAAACTACAATTTCAAGCCAGTTGGAGCGTTAATTTAAACAAAGGGAAATGGAAATAATTGTCCATCAGCGCCTGTGCAAATTTATCACATAAGACAGGACTGAGGTTTTTCTTATAAATATAGCCGCCGGACGTCGCATCTACCATTAAATGAAGTAAAAACCGCTTGTAATAACAAATTATTTGAGATTTTAGGAGGCTTTCAAATACGTAAATAGGTAAAACCGCCAGCCGGCGGTTTTCTTCTTATAATTGGGCAATTCCGCCGCCGGCAGTGTTTAACCACTGCCTGTTTAAAAAAACAAGAATTTAATTTACTTCCATTTCAAAAACTGCAAAAACAAAACTAGATGAAATTCCTAATTAAATCGCGTATTACATACAGTAAACACCCTTTGCGTTAAATAGTTTACGCGCATGTGCAACTTACAATTTCAAGCCAGTTGGAGCGTTAATTTAAACAAAGGAAAATTAAAATTATTTTCCATCAGCGTCTGTGTAAATTTATCACATTAGAGACGACTGTGGTTTTTTTTATGAATATAGCCGCCGGACGGCTGCATCCACCATTAAATGAAGTAAAAACCGCCGGTAATAACAAATTATTTGAGATTTTAAGAGGCTTTTAAATACGTAAATAGGTAAAACCGCCAGACGGCGGTTGTTTAGCCAGTGCCTATTCAAAAAACAAGAATTTAATTTACTTCCATTTTAAAAACTGCAAAAACAAAACAAGATGAAATTCTTAATTAAGTCGCCTATTACATACAGTAAACACCCTTCCCTTTAAATAGTTTACGCGCATATTGAAACTACAATTTCAAGCCAGTTGGAGCGTTAATTTAAACAAAGGAAAATGGAAAATAATTGTCCATCAGCATCTGTGTAAATTTATCACATTAGAGACGACTGTGGTTTTTTTATAAATATAGCCGCCGGACGGCTGCATCCACCATTAAATGAAGTAAAAACCGCCGGTAATAACAAATTATTTGAGATTTTAAGAGGCTTTTAAATACGTAAATAGGTAAAACCGCCAGACGGCGGTTATTTAGCCAGTGCCTATTTAAAAAACAAGAATTTAATTTACTTTCATTTCAAAAACTGCAAAAACAAAACAAGATGAAATTCTTAATTAAGTCGCCTATTACATACAGTAAACACCCTTTCCTTTAAATAGTTTACGCGCATATTGAAACTACCATTTCAAGCCAGTTGGAGGGTTAATTTAAACAAAGGGAAATGGAAAATAATTATCCATCAGCATCTGTGAAAATTTATCACATTAGACAAGACTGTGGTTTTGTTTTATAAATATAGCCGCCGGACGGCTGCATCTACCATTAAATGAAGTAAAAATCGCCGGTAATAACAAATTATTTGAGATTTTAGGACGCTTTTAAATATAGTAAATAGGTATAAACAACGTGCAGACGGCGGTTGTTTAGCCAGTGCCTATTCAAAAAACAAGAATTTAATTTACTTTCATTTCAAAAACTGCAAAAACAAAACAAGATGAAATTCTTAATTAAGTCGCCTATTACATACAGTAAACACCCTTCCCTTTAAATAGTTTACGCGCATATTGAAACTACAATTTCAAGCCAGTTGGAGCGTTAATTTAAACAAAGGGAAATGGAAATAATTGTCCATCAGCGCCTGTGTAAATTTATCACATTAGAGACGACTGTGGCTACGTTCAAACACCAAACAAAACCGTTTCCTATTCCTAATTACAGAATTCCCTGATAAATTTGTTCCCGGTAAAGATAACCGGGACAAAGCAAATGGAATAGATAATTATAACGGTAGAATTGCATTTTCTGATACCTTCATTAAGTGACCCTTACGAACGTTCATTAGTCGTTACATCGTATTTACCATTAGCAACTCTAATGGTAAATTTTAGTTACTGTACATTTCGGCAAAAGTGTATTTTATGCTTAAATAAGCTTATTGTTTTACCGAGTGAAAAGTTATAATAACACTCCCTTTTTTTTTCTTTTTATTGTACAAAAATAAATACAAATATCAGTTAGGTGAAGTCATAGATATCCTACCAAAAACATAAATGTAAAAAAGGTGTTCCAAGTTCAAACTAAAATTATGCTTGTCGGTGGGCTTCGGCGCAAAATGTAATAATGAGATCTTAAAGTTTTAATTCGGCGCAAATGTAATAATGAGATCATAAAGGTTCACTTCCCAGTGGAGGAGACATATTTAGGTAGTAGTTATTTAAAAATAACGACCGTGGTGGCACTACTGCGTTGTCTAAAAGGTGCTGTGAAATGCAAAAATTGCATGTTTTAGTGCTTGGACAACGTTGACGGAACAGGGGAAGACGATGAGTTAAACATCTACTAACCCGACACCCACGTAATCTGGTATTTAGGCATAGGCTTTTGTGGGATGTCAAAAAGATATTATCTTTTGACATCCCACAAAGGCCTATATATATATTTGCAGTGTTTTGACCATTTTATTTTGATAAAGGCTTGGGATGCCAGCCGTAACGTCAATAGAAATTGCATATATATATATATATATATATATATATATATATATATATATATATATATATATATATATATAATAATAATATGTATAATATGTAAAATTCTTTAATTACAATGAAAATAAATAATAAATAATAACCTATAAGTATTCGGCTACCATGGTTGGTTGTTTAAAAATTACGTCTCCAAAAGAAAATGGAATACCCCGGGCCCGACCATGATGGCGACACGTGTTTCGTCTTCGTTAAGACTGGTCATAGTCGCTTTAGGTCGTAGACGTAGACTATTATTAATGTATTCATACCAAGGCTAAAGAACCATTCATTTTTATATTATCATCATTCAGCTTATTCAAATATTTTTTTAATTCTAAAAAAAAACCAGCCAAGTCAAATCTAACCTACTAACCTAGAACTAACCTACTTACTTTAACATCTTAGACATATTTGGATTTTGTACAGAACTTTTTGTGAAACGATAGCTTTGGAACTATTATACAATAAATTGGAGATATGCTCTATATTGGTTAGGCGGATTCATTTATTGGATGGTCTTCTTGTTGAGTACACACCTGGAAAGAATGGGACCGCTTCCGTCCTGGTCCCGGGGTATACGAGCTGACCCTGTTCCAGCCCTATTGACCCCTATGAACTGGCCGGTCGCCTGAAACAAAATAAAAGAAAAACCCCCAAAAACCCAAAAAATTCTAATTAAAAACGACGTTTCGGTGGCAAGTCTGCCACCGTTGTCAACTTAAAAAATTAAGTTAAAAATAAAAAATAAAATATTAACTAATATTTAAATTAAAAATGATTAAAATTTATATTATTTTTGTATCTCAAACTGAAAATAGTTTGACATATGTGTTATGAGATATTTAAACGTAACGTTACTTTCTAAAAACCTTGTATACAGGGTGTTACCGAAGGATGTTAAAAAAATTAAAGGCAGATATTATATCAAAAACTATAAAGAAAAGTTTATGTAAAAGTCCGAAGAAGCTTAGTTGTCCAGATACAAGGTGTTAAACTTTCTTTAGAAAATCATTTTTTTGTTAATATCTTTAATATTTCTAATCCTATTTTATTTAAATTTGGCCAATTTATTTTTACAAATAAAAGGCTTTTCAAGATCTAATTTATTTAACTCTTCCCAATGCAGCAGCGTCTCGAGCGGCACTGTAACGAATATTTCAGGACAAAAGAAAGTACGTCACTGACTTTTGTAAGAGTTTTATATTTAGATAAAGCAAGTTAAATTTTATTGTTTTAGGTTTTAAAACTTTTTTCGTATTTTGCTTAATTTTTGGAAATAAAATAAATTATAACTAATTTCATATCCCTGGCCCATTGGGAAAATTTTAATCATCACTTAATTTGGGAAAATTTGCTCGTTTAAAAATCGTTAATAATGTTTAATTAAGTAATTGTTGTAAACTTTGTATAGTTTTTATCAAATAATGTTCAAAAAAAATTTTTCCTGTTTTTGTGTAGTCCAAAGATATGCGGTTAAGTAAATTCGGCCTTTCTTTTATCTCAAAAACTAATTAAGGAAAAAAACTTAAAAGCTAAAAAAGCTGTATTTTTGTTTACTTGATTTAAATAAAATATGAAAAAGTCAGTGCATACATTTTTTTGTAATAAATATTCATACAGGTGTTACTAGTGACGCCACTGGACTAAAGAATTTTAATTAAATTGGAGCCAAATTTTATTAAAATTGGATAAAGAATATACAGACTGTCCACGGGTCGGGTTTACAAGATGACAATTCATTTTACAAAAAAATATCATTCTTCATAAAAATTTTGCTTGTTAAAAACTAAGATTTACAAAAAGAAATTATGCGAAGTTTCATTAGGAAAATTTTGTTTAGAATAAAGTTTGTAATCGATAAAAATACTAATACAAAATTTAATTGAACTTCCTAACTTGGCGTAAACTCTTTGATCACATTTGTTTACAGCTAAAAATTTGTGCTGTGTAAAAACTTAGTAAAAGGAGGTGTTTTAACAAAAAATTATAAGAGCTTTTTTAAATCATTTTATTATAAAAAATGTAATTAATTTATTTTTGATAGTTCTAATATCATCACTATAAATTTTTTAAATTCCCCTATAACATTAATAATGTTATACAAAATACTTTCCTGAATAAATTTTCTAACTGATATTTTGCTTAAAAATTAAAAATAAAGGTAGTTTCTCTTAAGAAAAATCATGTTTTGCAAGTTTTTAGGTACCTAAATCAACATTTTCTTGTTGTAAATCATGATTTTTTACAACCAAAATTCTTATCAAGATTACCTTTTTCTCGAAAAATGATTTATGTTTTACCCATCTATTATTGATCTGTAATACCTTAGAAACGGAATATGTTATGGTAGCAATACCTGCTATCACACCTAGGGCATTATGATTATGCCCGCTTATAATGCCCTAATGCGCTAATATGGAAATTTTATTGCTTATCCAATTTTATTTCTCTCACAAATTCAAAAAAACAAATAATTCAGCAATAGATGCAATGCATAAATTGTCAACTGTCAAACCAAGATCTTCTACTGGTGTTACGTATGTAACATCACTTTCAATACTGACAGTTCCCATGGTATGCCCATCTATTTTCCGTCATTTGAGAAATACTTCGTGGTTCACCACCAAACATGATACCATCAGCTTATAGGAATCTTCGTTCACAGCGCTTAGATCCAGAAGAAAGATGCCGTCAATTTAGCGTAAATCGTTTCTTGACTGGCAATGTAAAAACGTTCGTAACTCACCTCTAGCCGCCACTCCGAAGAACTTTGTAGTCCCTTCACGCACGTCCGCACTGTCCTGAGGTTAAACAAAGACTGAGGTACTTAAATCAACATTTTGTTTTTTGTAAATCATGATTTTTTTACAATAAAAATTTTTTATCAAAAATACCTTTTTCTCAAAAAATATTTTTTTATCCCATTTGCCCTTTTGTAAACCCCATTCTTGGACAGTTTGTATAAGATATTAATAAAAAAACGTTTTGTTTTTTTCAGTTAAACAGTCTGTATCTTGAGAACAAGGAATTAGGTACAGACCCATGTTTTTTAACCTTTTTTATTATACTTTCAATAGTAAAATCTGCCCTTAATTTTTTCAAAGACATTCTGTCACACCCTGTATAGCTAAAACACCAAAGTTTTAATGGTTAAACTGACAAAAGAGTCACGTTTTAGCCTAAACAACGTATTTATTCGTAGTAATTACATATTGATATTGACAAATAGCGTTCCGTGAAACAGACATTAGTCCAGTTTGAAACAATAACGACTGATTCATTGAAACTTTTAGAATTGTTTCAGCTTAAACGGAAGCGTTACTGTTTCATGTTTAGAGCCCATTTATCATTAAATGTTTGAACGGACCTGCTATTTTTTTCCTGTTTAAGCAAAGTTAAATTATTGGCAAAGCTATGTGCATTTAAAAACAAGGAAAAAAATAAAAAATACTTTTCTATAAGATGTATTGGAAAGAGTAATTTAGTTTTTAGGCTTTATTTTTGGCTTAACTTAAAAATTATTAATTAAAAAAAAATGACTTTTTTACCACTCTGCAGCCCAAAAGTGGACTCACTTAGGACATAGGATTATTTACATTGGCTGTTCCAAAAATTATTAATTAGATTTTTATTTTTTTTTTTTTGTTATCTTTGGACAAACCACCAAGGCTAAAAGCCTAAATACTAACGTACCGTTGAGTGTCTTAAGTGAGGTAAGAGGGAGTTTGTTGACACGAGACTTAAATACTTGAAGATTTGGGGGAAGAAAAGACGTCCGCGGGCGGCAGGTTCCACAATTCTAGAAACTCTAGGAATAAAAGAACGAACAAAGTGGGAAGTTCGGGGCTTGTCCAGTTGGATCTGTATAGGGATGCATACGCGCGGAACCACGAGTTTCTCTGTTGGGAACCGTGAGTGGAGGAACTATACTGGCCAATTTTTCAGAGCAAAAGCCGTGGAAGTACCTATAAAAAAGCGATAAATCCCTCACAGCCCGACGATGGGCAAGAGAAGGCAAGCCATTCTGTAAGTGAAGGATCATTAATGAGACGAATAGCTCTTCTTTGAATAGAATCAAGAATGCTTAGAGTTGTGGGGGACGCCATGCCCCAGATATGAGAACAATATTCCAAGGGAGGTCGGATTTGGAACACATATAAAGTGTATAAATTAGAAGGGGAAAAATACTTTTTGGCTCGAAAAAGAAATCCAAGCTGTTTTGAAGCTGCCGTGGCTATAGATACAATGTATTTATGCCAGTTAAGGTTTTTTTAAATGTGACGCCCACAAGATTGAAGGTGTCTTTGCTCTGTAAAACTTGGCCGCTTATAAGTAGAGGATGAGTATTTGATGACTCTTTTTGCGACAAGGAACATGATTGTGCTCTGGATGCATTAAAATGGACGAGATTTTTGGCGCCCCAACCCAATATTAAATTAAGATCCTGCGAAAGAGATTATCTGCATCGCTCTGCGTTTGTTTTCCAAATCAGGTTTAGTTATGGGTTTAGGAACCTGAAAACTGGAGTGAAGGGTACTATTGTCGGCGAAATCTATGAATGGAATTAGTTGTGGACGAGAGAAGGTCGTTGATATGAAGAAGAAACAATGTTGGTGCCAGAACTGAGCCCTGAGGCACTCCAGCATTAACTTGGTGAAAGCTTGAAGAATGGCCGTCCACAATAACTGATATACGTCGATCAGATAGATAACTAGAGAGCCAAGTACAGAGTTTTGTTGAAAGACCATAGGAGGGAAGTTTATTAAGAAGTGCGGCATGCCAGACCTGGTCAAAAGCTTTGGATATATCAAGAGCAACGATCTGGGACTCACACTTTTAAAGTTTAGCAACTTATTTTAAAACACCATGTATAGCTTAGACCGGACCATGCAGGAATTGTTTTTTTTTAATCCAGATATCGCAAAAACAGCTGACTTAATCAACTTTTACCAAGTGTACCTTTATTATGTAAAATATATTGAAGGAGAGAATTTTTATCCAAAAGCTACGTACGGAGGTGACTCAAAAAAGTTATTTTGTTTTTAAGTTGTGCAAGGTACCGCAGGTGGCGCCCTCTAGAGTTGATGTATCTAAGAAATCATTCACTTTTGGACATAAAGTAAGTTGGGTTAAAGGTCTATTCATCCACATCAGTCACGTCTCAGTCCCGATCCGTCAAGTTCTATCAGTCTCAGTGAAAAAAAGCGTATCCTTATATTGTTTTAACATTGACGCGTTCATACTTGTCAGACACCGTCAGTCTTGTTTATGTGTCCGTTCCGTCACGGTGTAAATTCGTTGACAACGATATTGTGACGTAGGATTTTTGGATACATTCGGCCACTTTAACGTCACTTGGGCAAATATACCATATGGAACTATCTTCTGGGACCATAAGTCCGTTGCGGTGGACCAAAAACTATCGTTATATTTTCACTATAAGACTAGACTACAAGAACTATTTGACTAACTTAATTTATTTTAGTACGGGTAAACGCCCCACTAGGGGTAGCCCGTAAGAGGCTTAACTAAAACTTAAACTTTTTACTGGACTTCTGCTACCTACTTTTTATCTAATATTTTTCTAATTTCTTTCTCTCAACTTGTTCCCTGCATTCTTGGGTAACTGTGTTTATATATAAAGTTGAACTCGGCTTTTATGGTGACTTAGCACGTTTACGACCTTGCCCGTTTGGTTCGAGATATAAGCTTTGACATTATTTTTATATTGTTATATGTTTTACTTTAAGATGTGTTTTTCCATTATTAAAATAATTAAATAAATAATAAAATTATTAAAACTTACATACCTCCTATACAGGGTACCCACAATATTTTTCAGTTTTGACTGAGCATCCAACAGAAGGTGTTGTATAAAGTTTTTATTAAAAGCAGGGATGACACTAAACTTATTAAATTAGTACGACACAGTCATCGGCAGTAGGTATCGATTTATTCCTTAAGAGTTTTAGTAATATTACTAGTTTGTCTAAAAAATGTGTAATAGGTGGAAAAATATTATTAATGGTTGTAAAAAATAAGTAATTAGCACATATATATTACTTATTCTTTTAAATAAATAATAATATTTTCAGCTAATTACAAATTTTCAAAAAAAATTGTAATATTTTCTCACTAATTAATTTTTTTTTAATTGGTAATATTTTTTTGCTAAATACTATATTTCCAAAAAAATGATAATATTTCGGCGCTAATTACTAATTTTTCAAATTATTTGGTCATAAAAATAGATAATTTTTTTGCTGATCTATGGCTAGACATTATTTTGTACTACATGATTTATCACATTTAAAATACATGAATACATTTAAGAAGAAACGACATTTGGACTAGGATTAAAAAAGAAATTAAAGTAGAAAGTCCATAATACATAATTAATATATTGTAACAATTGGATAAACACAGGGAGCTATGGGAACTATAACTACTTCTTTGTTCGTAAAACAGACCATCTTCCAAAATATTGTAAAAACGTACTTCTAGCACGACTGACTGTCGACTGACGGATGTGTGTGAATAGACGTCAATAATATGCATTTGGCATTCTGACTCCAGACGAAGACGAAATCTGACACGGTACTAAGACGTGACTGATGTGTATGAATAGACCTTAAATCGTCATATTTTAGCCTTAGGAATTGATAGTATAATTTTTTCCTCACCTTTCAGGGACATCTTGTATAGAGAAATGTATTTCCAAGTTATTCTGATGACCATCGACAACAAGGTTTAACTACTCTAACTATTTAAATATAGAGTCAAAATATATAAAAAAGATGACACATTTAGAGCATTAAATAGACAAGCACAGAGACTATCTCTTGATTATCGGGTCTAAACCTTTATACGCAAAAAGGTTGTCACAAACAGCAGTGTATTGTTTATTAGATCTCGGTGCCTGGCTAGTAATCATGTTCACTCTCAGTAACAATGCAAAACAAAGACAAGCATGGACTTATCTTTCCCTATTTTTTGTTCATCATTTGTAGAGGCTGTTGTGCATTTTAATTTTACAGTGTTGGTATCAGACGCATGAAATTCGGTAAGGTAAAACAACGTCAAAGGCTTTTTGGCTTAAAAAAGATATCACTTTTTTACTGCGTAACAATGGTTTTTAAAACTGCACATTCGCCTTAAAATCTACAAAATATGTATGTGCTAAATATACAGGGTTATCCATAAGGTATGCAAAAAATGGAAAACTTTCTTGAAATTCAGAGTTTCTTTATGAGAAGGGGTTTAGACATAAGCAAGACCGTTGATAGCTTTTGTCAGGGATGTGAGGGTCTGAGAATTACGATTTCGGTTGGCAGTTCTGTTCAAAGTTGGTAGCATTATCAGCTGATGACAGAGTCGTGCCTTGTCGAAGCTTTGTTTGGTAAAAACTGTGAAAATTTGCCATTTTCATTTTGGTTGTATATTTTGCAAGGATTTCCAGTTGTTAATGTTTTTGGTTAGTTTAGAGACTTCACATATTATTGGTTCGGACTCGTTTTATTTTAGAGATTTTGATAGTGTTTAGTCAAATAGTTTTCAGTCATTCGTGTTTTTATATACATATGATACTGATGAGTGTCCGCTAATTAATGGTACACAGAAAAACCACAGATTTCTTATGCGAAAATATCCATTTAGGATTTAAACAAACATACCCATATCCAAAAGTTAATGATAAGGAAGATACGGGGTGTTAAAGGGATATAAATATTTTTTATTCATGTATTTCGATAATTTCTGATATGTTTTAAACATGTTAATAAAACTCGGTATCCAGGAGTTTTTAGCTATCAGCTATTTATATCTGAGCAGTTGTATTTATAGCTAATACGATGTTATTGAAGGTACATACTTTCGGGTGCACTGAACAACTAAAACGTGAATACTTTAAAAGGGTTGTCAAAACCGATTCTTACTAAGTATATCTTTTTTGTGCAGAAAGCATAGAGAAGCTTACTAGTTTACATACATACAGAGTAGTAACAAAAAATTGGGTAGTTTTAGAGAATTTTAAATAGTGTACCCATCGCCCTCTAGTCTACACACAAAAATTAATATTCGATCTGAAAAGCTAATGTTTGAAAACCCCGAGATACCGTTTTATTAAGATATTTAAAAAGGGGGAACAATTATCGAAATACATTTACTTTTTGTTTTACTATGACACTCCCCGTATCTTCCTTATTATAAACTTTTGGATATTAGGTATGTTTGGTTAAATCTTAATATTTTAACATAAGGAATCTGTGGTTTTTCTGTGTACCATTCATTAGCGGACACCATGTATACAAAGTTTTTAAAATGGTTTTTGACTTACGGAACCATGAAAAATGTTTTGCTCTGCCAGGTACCTCATCGTCCTGTCACCGCTTTGATAATTTATTAATTTTCAATATTTAAACCACATTTATGTTTTTTGTTTTTGGTTATGCCTATTAAAATAATCGAATAAATTTTGTTTACAACATATAGTTCTTTTTGTTGTCTCCTTAATTCTACGCCACTGATCTGCCTAAAATCAAACATGGCCGAAAATGGCCCGACTTGACGTCACAGCCGCGCAAGGCTAATATGGCGAATGTCGTGACCTTATCTCATCAATCGACTTTGATTACAATTAACCCAAAAATTGTATTCTTTATATAAGCGAAATTTTGAGAAAACTAGTCGCATGGTCCAAAACTAATAAATACAAAATTTTACTCCAATTGGTATTATAACTAAAAATATAAAAAGTGCTCATGAACTAACTATTTTTATTTTTAAAAATAGATACAAATTTTTTAAGTAAATGTTGTAGAGAATTTAATTTTATGTTAAAATTTAAAGTTAAAGCATGAAGGATAAAAAAAATATTGTCTATTTTTACATTTTGCATTACAACTTAAATTATGAGCAAGAGAAAGCAAAATTTAAAAGAAAATTTAATAATTTTAAAAATATTCCTAAAGTTCCATGCGTTAGTATGTTAAAAAATGTTACTGCATATAGTAAAATATTAACAAAAATATTGTTTTTACTTTAATTATTTAACTTTAAACTTAGACATAAAACTTAATTCTTTACAACATTTACTTATAATTTTTTTCCATTTTTAAAAATAAAGATACTTTAACTCTTGATCATTTTTTATATTTTTAGTTATAACTCGCCCTGTTTATTACCAATCAGAATAACATTTTGTATTTATTAGTTTTGGACCATACGAACAGTTTTTCCAAAACTTCGCTTTAAAATTCCAAAAGTTTTGGTCCATTTGTCCTCTTGTAACACCTATCCTGGGACACACTGTATACTTTAACATATCTATTAATAATGATGATCATGTAGTTACAGAACAGGTAATTAAAAATTTAAAAATAAGTAAATAAAAATTAGCTTAGAATATCATTACGTGTTATTTAGGCAGAACTTTTAAGTTCTTAAAGGTATTTTTACTATTTTGTTGTATTTTTAAAAAAAGGACAATTTACCATCAATCGTTTTAACTTACCCTGTATTTTTTTATTTTTGGACAATCCACTAAGGCTGAAAGCCTAAATACTAACGTACCGTGGGTGTCTTAAGCAGGGTAAGAGGAAGTTTGTTAACACGGGACTTAAAAACTTGAAAATTTGGGAGGGAAGGAAAGACCTCCGCTAGCAGTAGGTTCCATAGTCTAGAAACTCTAGGGATAAAAGAACCAATGAAATGGGAAGTTCGGGGCCTGTCCAATTGAACCGTATAGGGATGCATACGTGCGGCACCACGAGTTTCTCTGTTGGGAGCTGCAAGAGGAGGGACTATAATGGATAATTCGTCGGAGCAGAAACCGTAAAAGTATCTATAGAAGAGCGATAGATCTCCCACGGCTCGACGATGGGCAAGAGAAGGAAGTCTTTGAGTAAGTAAAGGATCATTAATAAGACGAACAGCCCTTCTTTGAAAATACTTTTTGGCTCGGAAAAGAAATGCTTTTTTGAAGCCGCGGTGGCTATAGATACAATGTGTTTATGCCAGTTAAGGTTATTCTCAAATGTGACGCCCACAAGGTTAAATGTGTCCCCGCTCTGCAAAACCTGGCCACTCATAAGCAAAGTATGAGTGTTTGATGATTTTTTCGCGACAAGGAACATGATTGTGTTTTGGATGCATTAAATTGAACGAGATTTTTGGCGCCCCAATCCAATATCAAATTGAGATCCTGTGAAAGAGATATCTGCATCGCCCTGCGTTTGCTTTACCATTGTATTTATTTATTTATTTATTTATTTATTGCACTTAACAGATTTATTACATGAATGAATCCTATTACTAAGTACAAAAAGTAGAAAAAAAACAGAAGGTTAAAAGTTATTAAACAATCAAAACAACAGAAAATCACAGTATATCTCTAATTCTAGCCTTAAATCTGTTATAACTATCACTAAATACATCTACACTATTTTGGATTTTATTATAGATTCTACATATATTGTAGTACAATGGAGATCCTAACTGACTATTGTTGTATATACCATTGAACTAATAAAACTAACTACTGCTAATACAAATGGTGTGTAAATGGGAAGGAGTAGGGGTCAAGGTACAATAAGCCTTCAGGCTGCAGTGCACCACCTAGGGGGCGGTCGTCGGACCTGGGTGGGATGACCCCGAAAGGGCGAAAAAAACTGCTGATACAGTTTGGGATCATGCACCAACTTTTACAAAGAATTTTTTTTGAAATATTACAAATAAAAAACAACCGTTACCATTTATTGCATACTGAATAAACCACATTTAGCTTTGTTTAATTTAAATGCTGTGTTCGATTACAATATATATATACAAAATACGCTAGAGTTGGCAGCATAATGCAGAAATGTACCATTCGCATTTTATTCCACGTATTTGTTTATGGTTTATTTTATTGTTATCATTATTTAATTTAACATATTTTTTGTTTATTTTGTTAGTCCTATATAATTTATTTTAAGGCTCAAAATAACGCTTGTAAAATAATGCATTTGCCGTGTTTGTAGAACAACTATCCACTTTTTCCCAGTATTTAATTATTTTAAAATTATATTAAATTTATTTTAAAATAAATGAACTTAACGGTACTGCAGCATTTTAAGTTTTTAAAGGCTTATCAGCTTAACTAGGTTTAGAAGAAAGTCAAAACAGCACCATTAAGCAGATCAGAAAATTGACGGAGTTCACCGAACATAATAACTTAATATACCCGAAAAATATTCGATATCTCTCGTGAAGAGCACTACATAATAAAAGAGCTCTGGAAGCAAAGCTATGGATGTTAAGTAAAAAATATTCTGCTGACAGAAGAACATGTTGACAGAAGAACAACTCGCATTATAAACTACCATTGTACAAAAACCAATATTCCCAAAAA
>JACEGR010007208.1:0-51990 GCA_014170235.1 Listronotus bonariensis | reverse complement strand
TTTCTTAAGAAAAATATTAATGGCTGCTATGTCACAGCCAACTTTAATTTAAATAAACATTTGGACTAAAAATTTGTAAAAACAGCACTAGAACTAAAAAGCACAAAAGATAGGTATAGGCAAACTATAACCATTTAAAAGAGTATTTTATTTGTCATCATGTGACGTAAAAAAATACAGGGTGTTCCATTTAAAATAAGAGAGTTATGGCTATTTGATTTTCTGAAAAATTGAAATTATTTTTTGATCACTCTGTACAATATTTGATCTTGATTTGACCTACGTATGATATGTCAGACTTTTTCTAATCTTGTTACACATTTTAAAGTTTAAAGTGTTAAAAGTGTTAAACTAAAACCAATTTAATTTTACCTCTGCATTTTTCAAAAAATCAAATATCACAAAAACGAATAAAATTAGACACTTAGTACTATTAACAAACTTGAGGTATTTTTTAAAGTAGAATCTAAATCCGTCATAAAATATAGGGTGTTCCATTTAAAAAATATAACTTTGATACGTCACACTTTTTTGAGACACCCTTTATAGACTAAAATAATTTTATACTGTTGTCTTATCCGACCTGTATATGTTCCAGTATTTAATTTTTTAAAAACCCCATGGTTATACTCGTACAGACCGTGTCGAATATGGTGGGCCACCCTGTATCTATCTTTATTAGTTAGTTAGTAGGTAGGTATAATAGAAATTATATCTACTAGTTTTCTGATTAAAGTCGTCATATTTCGAAAACTATTAAAGATAGATATATCAAATGTGGCATTTTTGTAAAGATCTTTTAAATGGTAATGTAATATATAGGGTGTTTCATTTAAAAAAAATAACTCTACATTTCTCGAGTTTTTGATATTAATTTTTTTTCTTTTGTTATGCTTGAAAGATAATTATTAAAAATTATTAAAATTTTTATACAAGAGTTTTTTTCTATCCTTTTCCCTTATCGTTAAAATTGGGTGGCAAAATATAAATAAAAACCCTGTACAAGACAACAAAAAGAAACTTTAAATGTTTCTTTAAATGCAATTATTTTATTGGCATTATGAGTAAATGTTCAAGGTGTCTAAGAAAAAAGGTTTTTTTGTCAAGCGGATATTTTTAAAATGAAACACCATGTATATTTTGACAAATCTTGGTTCTTTGCTACATTTTAAATCCAACATGTATATTACACCATACATCAGTTATAGGTGGTTTTTCAGATAGTATACAGCATGATATACTTCTTAATAGTAAAAGGCAAAAAGAAAACATTTTAGGTCTAATTATTTTAAAATAATCCTGTCACTCTCAAAATGACAAATATTATTAAAACATGTAATTAATTACCTTCCATTGTAAGACTTACTAATGGGTAAGTCAGCTATTTAGTTTATTTTAGGTAGATACCAGATGGTGCATGTAAATTTTGATACATTTATTGGCTCCCCCATTTATTTTACAACAAAATTGTATTGGACTATTTTACAGACGTTGATGAAATAGGCTTACACACTGTATCCAAGAAAAATAAAATTGTTGCATACCTAATGTACCATCATAAATTCACCGGTAATAAAAACAATGTTTTTTTGATTTTTTAAATTGACACATAATTGGTCTATTAAAAATAACCAAATTTATTGCGTGGGCTTATCTTATTAATGCCTTTAAAATAGTCAAATACATTTTTGTTGTAAAATTAATAGTAGCGCCAATATTTAAAGTTATAAAAATTAACATAGGATTTTCTATCGCCGATCTGGCGATGCACTACCCGATATACTTCGAAATTAAAGACCATACAATCTATCTTTAATCTATCCCAAACACCAATTATCTTGACTCTATTATATTCAGTCCCAAATTACTAATTCCTCAAACTTGAGCAAGTTAACTAAAAGTAAACCCCAAGTTCCGTCTTCTAACTAACTTTCCTTTTATGTTAAAACAAGGTATACACCATAACTGCAAGTTAGTTGAACAGAATTATTTTAACGTTGTAAATATAAACAAGAGCTTTTTTTATTTATTCGTAATTAAAAAAATTGAGCGATAGTTTACTTAAAAAGCGTTAAGTATTTTTAATTAACAATTAAAAATTGCAACACCCACACACCAATGGCGGCTATTCAGGTGTAGTAAGTGAAGTGCCAGTTTACCAAAAATAAATAATAAAACATAAAAAACATATTACTATTATTCAATTCATTTTTCTCATTTCTATTTCTTATTTGTAAAATTTGCCATGAAAAATCAAGCATATAAATTAACCGCTGGCGTGAGTCGATGTCCTCCGCTTTCGGCAACGCGACCTCGCAATACGCGATCAGCAATTGTACTGCAAATATAAAACGGACCAAAGTATACACCTAATGCGGGTTTTTGTTTACGCTTGGACGCTCCGTTGTTATGACAACGCTATACTTGCCGGCGGCCAGAATCGCGGGTGGAAGTATCAGGTGTATTGCTTGGTAAATCGTTAGCCTTAAAAGATAATATAGGTTTTGGTCGTTTCGTTGGTTATCACGTATTATTTCGGTTGTTTCCGTTTAAGTATTATTCGCGACAGTGATTTTTCACAGGAAGAAATTAAAGGACAGTACAGAGCACTTCTCTATAAAATATTAGATCATATTTTGATGGAAATGGAAGTAAGATTCGAAGATTGTTACAAACTACAATTTCTTTGTCTTGCTGATACTGCAAAGTTTAGCCAGTATAACCAAACTTTTTCCACTGATTCTTTTCAAAATTTATTGGAGATATATGCCGAATCATTTTCAAAAAATCAGCGGCTTAAAAATAAACATGACCTAATATTTGCTGATGAAAGGTATATAAATATTTCATTGCAGTTTCCGTTTAAAAAAATGACTCTTGAGGTTTTTGTCGTTATAATTCTTAAAGACTTTTTGACCACTTTGTATTTATTAATTGTAAAAATATCAATACAGTTTACTAAAATAGTTCTTTCTCTATGAGAAACCCAACCCCAACTCATATTAAAGGCTTTTGTTTAGAAGAAATGGATGGTTATGTAATGGCTTGCAAACGTCATTTTTGACATAAAATTTTAAATAAGTCATAAACGGTTGGACTTAGGTATAGAACAATATATATAAATTATGTTTAGAATTTGCACAGAATCTAAAAAATAAATAATATATAGGTTTAACATAGGGAAGTTGAAATTAACTTCCGGTATAACCGGAAGTGATAGAGCTGTCAAAATATTTTATTTGTATGACCCCACTGACTTTATAATGTTACCAAATTTTTAAAATTTTCCCCTCCCGTCGGCACGCCCCTGGCTCCCGAAATAACATTACTTTTCAAAAACACGATGGTCCTTTTCTAATTTTACTTTTATGCCTTTACTTTCCCGATTGTACAATTTAGAAAATAAACGTTTCTAATATTATTACCGAAAATATTCATTTATATAGTTTTGTTTCTGTTTAATCAGAATTACCTCTTAGTTACCGCTTGACGCCAAATTATTAATGTAATGAAAACTAGACGACTTGAGCCAGTACAGACAGGTATTTGCAAAGGGTATCTATCCACTTAGCAACAACTTAAGCCACTGTAGCATTTTAATTACTTTAATTATAATGTAATTAACTAGAAATAGTTTTAATCAAATCAGGTTTCCTATTTGAGTAATATTAATTGGGCCAAAACTCAGTTTCAGTTATAATAAATAAATTGCTAATACATTTTAAATTGTGTCTTTTAAGGGTGGAGGGGGTGTGGTACTTTTTTCGGTTATTTTTTAATACAATTTTCAGGTAGAAAACATTTAAGGAATATTGTGTACAAATTTGAGATAAATCGAGGCAAAATTACCAAAGTTATATCGATTTAGAAAACCACGTCAAATATATAACTCCTATGGACATTCCAGTACAAACGAGATACAGGGTGCTGAAGTTGTAGGAAAAAAATCCTTTAATATCGTAACTTTCCAACTACTACAGATACTTCCACAAAATTTGGTACGCTTTTTTTGACCATTATATTACATTTTTTGCAGTTTTTTACAAAATTTCACCAGTGGTGTTCAAAATTTGTATTGATTTTTTTAAAGAAAAAAATAGTTCGCCACTGCTTTTTTCGAATCAATATAATTTTTTAAATACCTGTTATGGAGTTAATTTGGTCTTTTAATATTTATCCGTATGGCAATAGGGTTTCGTTTAAAAATAAAAGCAATTTTGGTGCATGGCAAAATCGGTTCTATTTATCTGATATGGTGGTTTATTTCTAATTCCTTATTAGGTTTGTGATTATGAACTTCCTTAGAGCAACAAATTTTTTGACGACATTAAAATTGTAGCAATGTAGGTATTTCGCCTTACTTTAATACAAATTGGGCTAAATCGAATTTTACATACAAAAACCATATCAGATTTTAGCGATTTTACCATGTATCAAAATGGCTTCTATTTTTTTTAAAGAAAACTATCAAGATACCAAATAAACCCCAATGTAAATGACTATTTCAAAAATAATTTTAATTTGAAGGAAAAGCAGTGGCGTACTACTTTTTTTTCATAAAATTTCAATTCAAATCTTGTTCGAACGCCACTGGTATTTTTTAAACTTCTACAGCCAAAATTGTAATGTAATGTTTAAAAGAAGTGTATCAAATTTTGTGGAAGTATCTGAAGTGGTAGAAAACTTAAGATAAAAAGGTTTTTCTTAAAACTTTAACACCTTGTATTTAAAAAATGTCTTGTTTTCTTGCATTTTATACAGTGTTAAAGGGAAAGTACCAACTTTAAAAAACCCTGTATTATAAAATGCAAGTTAAGTCAACCCCACCAAAAAAGGCAACAAAGACAAACACAATATTTAACACAAAATTAATTAACATCAGGTCAAAGTAAACTTACCATTAATCCCATACAATATTAAAAATTAATACAGTATTAAAAAATCAAATATACGTTGTAAAAAAATATTTTAAAGAATAATATTTTAAACCTATTTTACTTAAATAAATTACAGTAATACACACAAAAACAATTAAGTAAACTTTCAGAGAAAAAAGACACAAGTGACTCGTCTCTTGTTGCTCAGAAAGATTAATCCTTTAAATTGCAAAGGTCCTCTGTGTTTCAGTCTGATATTGGCCTCCTGTGACTAATAAGCGGCCAAGTGAGCGATGGCTCTATCGCAGGGGCTTCTCTGTGTCGTTGTCAGTCGCTTTAGTTTGATACACGGCTTTAAACGCCGCTCTGCAAAATCTCTTAACATAACTATACGATATATGGGACGCATTTATTTATGTTTTGATAACTGAACAGTGTATGATACACATATATTTATGTTTTGGTTATTACGTGTTTTACATATTTTGTGAAAATACTTATTGTATAAGATCACACAAAAAATCTGTTTATCAAAATAATATAAAGGGTCAAAAATAATAATATTGTGCTATTTTGAGTATTTTAAACATGTTTACGTTGTGCTAGAAAAGCAAGATATTACGTGGCTATTAGGGTGTGTAAAAAATGTACTTATTTGGACTTCTATCACTGAAAAATTGGTTTCTAGTCCCCCCAAAGAATGATTAACAACGATGAGCTCTTAATTTTAATAGGCATAGATCCGCCACATTACAGTTCTGGATACGAGAAAAGTATGCGAAACTGTAATGAGTCAATCATATAGTAAAACTCAACGTTTTTGATAAATCCAACCATTTTAAAAATATTGAAGGTTAAAAATTAAAGAATTAAAAAAAATTTTTTCGTAATTTATTTAAAAAGTATAAGGGCCTTTGTTTGTAGATCGTTTAATTTTTGATTAAAACGGGTAAAACACAATTGCCCATAATTATTTTTTACCAAGTACTAAATTCAAGACAAAAAAGTTATTTATAAAAATTCAATCTTTGACCTTAAATGGTAAGATATATCAAAAAAGCATGACCTTTTTGTAGAGCATACATTCATGAATGGTGAGGTATGAGTTTTTTTGTATGGGACTAAAAAATATCCAAAACTGTAATGAGCCGGCTCTTTCCACTAAATTTAAGAGCTCATTGCCAGCATTCTCTGGAAGTACCTATAAACAATTTTTTTTTTGGTTTCAGAAGTCAAAATAAAAATAGTCGATTTTTTGACCCACACCCTAGTAGTTATTGCAAAAAAAAAAGAAACGTGTAGGACGGATTAAATGCAGTTTGGATGCGAAGAAAAAAATATGTTTACTTCTCTTGCGGCCAGTTTAAAGGAAACAAAAAATAAATAAAAATTACCGCTAAAACACCGATTTTACGAATTACCATTTGTTTCTTTACCATTTTTTAAAAAATTATGGGTGATGGAGTAACACTGACCACGGATTCGTATTCAGGAAGTTAAAATACAATCGAAACCGTATATTGAATTTATGTCGCAGGCCACGATGTTTTTCTTGGCTTTCCTGAAGATTCTTTAGCAATTTTCTTAAGAATGAAAAAGTATTGATCCAGACGTACGATATACGTTTTCCGGCGAGATGAAAATGGATTCGTAGTCACTTTAGTGTTAGCACCTACCAATCTTTAGTAAATTGCAGAAAATCGTGAAAATTAAAGGTATTTTTTAAATTTTTTGAGGTTGGAGAATATTTGTAACTTGTAAAAAAAATTTGATGGACTTTTGCTAAGGATAAAAATATACATGAAAAATCATATGTACCACATCTCTCGGTTCCAATACTTTTCTTTGTAGAGTGATACCTATAATCTTGAAATTAAAAATTTTGCCAATGCGAGAAAAGAATACGTTTCGATGCAGACGTTCTTCACTAAAATTCAATTGATAGCATCGAGTTGACATGACGTCAATAATTGATAATAGGTACAGGGAGTGTCAATAAAAAATAAAAAATACCGTTTCTATAATACCCGGAGATAATTTAGTCTCCTAAGCTGCACTCCCAGTCACTTTAAAATCTTAAATGGTAACACCCCTTTTTGTGGCATGTCTCTAAAAAGTTTATAAAAATGCTTTTCGTTGGTCATTAAAAGTTAGGTAAATCAAATACTACCCTTAAATATTAGAAAATTCATCCTTTATTATTCATAAAGAGTACCAGAAAATGTCCAATTAAATTAATAGACAATTAATTAAAAATTATTAACAAATTAAAATAATACTCCCTGTAGAGCTGACACGCCCCCATAAGAAGTTCTGGTTAGTTCTGTTGCACAAGCGATCATCAACAAAGAGCAGTTGCTATTACTTCTTTTTTACAAAACTTCAGAAAGAAAACTAACCAGAACTTCGTATGAGGGCAGGTTAGCGCTACAGGGAGTATTATTTTAATTTATTTATCATTTTTCAATAATTTTATTTTAATTTAATTGGACATTTACTAATACCTACTCTTTATGAATAATAAAGTTTAATTTTTCTTAAATTTAAGGGTAGTATTTGATTTTACTCCAACTTTTTATGACCAACGAAAAGCATTCTTTATAAGCTTTCCAGTGAGATGCCGCATAAGGGGTGTTGCCATTAAGGATTTTAAAGTGACTGGAGGTGCAGCTTAAGGGGTTTGTAGAGGTGTTTCGAAAAATACGCCAGTTATATTCCTCCAAAGTATTATGGAAATGTTTATTTTTTTACTTTTTGATATTTGCCTCGGTTTAAATAAATATAGCCACTGTAAGTTTTAAAAACGCACCCTGTATTTTTGCCTTATTACATTGGTGAGTTAGTTTTCTATATTATTTTTTTAATAACTTAACAAAACCTTAATACTGTTGTGCTATATGTAACGTACTGTATTTTTACCTTTAATCCACTTACCTGTTACAACGTCATTAAGCATACAAGCACTTTTATAAATAAAAGTAACACACAACTTTATTGTATTTCTCTAACATACATACCATAAAGTGCATAATATAATCGTAGGTAGAATTAATGTCTATTTAAAATAGATCATTACCTTCACTTCTGTTGACATTGTTCTTGTTATATTGTTCTATGACGATGACAGGGAGTGCATTGATACAATGACCTTTTGTAATTCAAATGATTGGCGCAAACATTAACTCTATAAACGGCTTGATAGATGTGTTTATAGAAAATAATCGAGTAAGGATTAAATAACTCTAATTTATTTTGAAAAAAAGATTTTTTTATCAACTAAGCGCTAAAATTAAATGTTAAAATCTATTTTAGAAACTGAATTTATTTCTTTCAGCTTAAAAGTTTTAAAATAACATTATGTCCGAAAATGCTTTGTTTACGGGATACAGAATGTTTTAAGAAGCAAATTTTGATTATTACTTTCCTAGCACTCCAAATATTTTTATTAAATTTGATATACTTCTTTTAACCATTACATTGTATTTTTTGCTGTAAAAGTTTGTACAAAAATTTTACCAGTGGCGTTCGAACAAGATTTGTATTGAATTTTTTTCCGTCGTGTTTGTTGCCGACATCCTGGACGAAGTTATCCTTGGCCTTGACATTATGGAGAATCAGAAATTTGTACTGGACCTTCCACAACGGGTACTGCGAACAAATAAGGAAGATATCGTAATGAGATTACCACGGAGTAGTGAAGCTTCGATTCGAGAAGTTATCCTCACAGAAGATGTCATTTTACCGCCAAACTCAGAAAGCATCATACAAGCAAGGTTTGAAGACTCAGAAGAAGGTGAAATCGTTTTAGTCGAACCAGTAGAAAATTGTCCGTTATACGCTAAAGGAATTCTACCAGCAAGAACTTTGGCGCAAACTAAAAGAAATATGGTATTTGTGAGAATGATGAACCTGCTTTTTCTTTGAATTAATATTATTGTTAAAACACTTATTTACTTTGAAGTTAATTTGGTCTCTTGTAATTTTTTGGTGTACTTTCACTAATAAATTGGTTAAAGTTAATCAAAGCTGTTCTTTCTTTTTGGTTTAACAAACCGTTTAAGCAATATTTATTTATTTTAAATATTTAATATTTTTTAACTTCTGAAAATGCAATTAGTTTTTTGTAACACAGCATTCATAGTTCTGTTTTATTAATAAAATACCATTGTGCATTATTATCCTTATTTTTGAAAAAAACCTGATTTTTCCTCTAGGTCGTCATATAAAATTTATTTATAATATAATAGACTATGACCCTCATTCTTTTACACGTATAAATATTTTCATCATACCGTAAAATATGATATGCATTTTTTGCTGCATATGCATTTGTTATAAGCAGCAAGTAATGGTTAATTAAATTGTTACATCCTAGTTTGAAATAAAGCTTGTTTCAATGTGAAAATATCTGTTTTAAGCGCTAAAAAGACAAACTCAACAAAATCACATTTAAAATTTCATGAAAATTTCTGGAAAAGCTTTTCTACATACACAGCTTTGCGCTTATTGCCTCTATCTAAAATTGCTGTTGCGGTACAGTCCGGAAAACAAACAGAAACTCTATTATGTTGGGATGTTTGTGACTTTGTCAAAGTTTCATTCGTCGCTATAAGAGTTTTCTTTTTGCTTCAAGTTATCCGTTTTGATTGTTTTTTAAGTTGATTTGCCCAAAATAAGAAAGCGTTTTTGCAACGTTTGTATGGATAAATAAGTTTTACAGATAGTTTTATAATATTCTATATAAAGATGGTCCAAAATTTCCTTTATATTTCTAAAATAAATATTATGTCATCTTTAAAGTTTTGGAAATATGGACAGTTGAATATAAAATAGAAGGTATTAGATGTAATGGAAATTTCATTTACTATTTTCAGATTTAAGTGGTCATATTTAAAAACTATTAAAGATGAACATAAAATGTGGCATGTTTTCAAAACTCTTTAAAAAGCTTTTTAATGTATTATACAGTATGATACATTTAATAAAAGTGCTCCTTTTTTTGTGTTAACTTTTTTTTGTTTATTTGTTTTTCATGCTATGCTTAAAAGATAAAAACTATGAAAGTTTTGTATAAAAAGTTTTTTTTTTCAATCTTTTCTAGTTATAGTCCCTGGGCCAGTAATTAAATGAACAACATTTTTAAACCCTTTAGCGGGGTTTCTTTTGACGAGTCTACCACGAATATTGATAACGCCATGCGCTTTACCTCAGCCTGTCAATGTCAAATGTTTTGGATGTCGGACTGGGCGAACGCGTAACTTTTTTGTTGGACAAATTTACCATCAATAGCTTAACATGCAATTTTTAAACGTTGTGCCAAAGCTCGTAAGGCCAACAGTCATGAAAGCAGCTTAGTTTGATACTCGAAACATGTGCCTTAAGGATGTATGACTGTAACCCTTAAATTTTTGACATAATGTTTAAAAATTGCAGAGAAACCATTGTGGTAGACTTATCGGACAAAAAAGTGACGCGTTCGTCCACTCCAACACCCGAAATATTTGACATTGATAGGCTGGGGTAAAGCGCCGCGTCCATATATGGCGGTATGAATATTCGTGGTAGAAGTTTCCTATCATGTAGTCCATTTTATTACTGGCCCAGGGACTATTATCGTTGTAGATGGCTGTCAAAATATAAATAAAAACCCGACAAGTAGCTTTAGAAGTTACATTTTCTTAATTTAATTGACGAATTTAGGAAAATATTAGTCTTTTTTAAAGTATATGCCAAATAGCTTTTACAGTCAGCCAACTTTTGTCCTGTTAAGAGAATATGAAGATAATTAAAAAAAAAATAAAAAGATTTATTTTTATTGAACTAATAAGTTAAGTTTTTTAAAGTTCTAAAAAACTTTAGCCGAGTAAACAAAACTTATAGATTACATTTATTTTTTATTTAAGTAAAGGTGCAACGCCACTGGCTTACAATTAGACCTAACAAAAAATTATAATTAGTATTCAAGTTTACATGCATTTAATTTAATTTTCAAAATAATTGTTGTCAGCATTTAAATAAACAAATATCCTTGTAAATCAATTTTAAAACTGAGATAAACAAAATGTGTTTTAAATTTGGCCAGTTATTGTTTAGTATTTATATTTGTATAACAAATGTCGCATATGTTTTTGTTGTTTTAAAAATATTAATTTTGAATAAATTTGTTGTGTAGGTCAATAAATATTTACTTTTAATCTTCCAAAATATTTTTATACCTAAAATGGATAAATAACTACATAACCACCAATAATTAACACCCTTAGTTTTTTTTTTAAATCATATATTCGCCTTTCTGTTGTGATATTCTATTGGCACAAACAACATCACTTCTTCAAATGAAACACCGGGTATGCACAGTTTTATAATTTTTTAAAAAGTTTTTGCAATATAATCTAGTTTAAATCTAACTTTTATTTAAAAATTATATGTTATTTTTAAAATAAAAGTTACTTTTAGTTGTTGCCATATTTTTTAAACATTGTACATATGAAGCAAATTTATATTTCCAAAAAATTCTCTTGATTGTTATGTAGCCAATTTTTGAGGTTAATAATATAGCTTGTCATGCATTTTTTTTAAAAACAAAAGATGGAGTTTTCATATATAGAAAAAAATACAAGGTATTCCATTTAAAAGTTGCGCTTCATGATAAGAACACTTTAAAAACCTTTTTAGGGGGTTCCTTTTAACGACCACTACCACTAGCACTAATATTCATACCGCCATATATGGAAGCGACGCTTTAACCCAACCTGTCAATGTCAAATGTTTCGGGTATCGGACTAGGCGAGTTTCGTGACTATAACCCATACCATTTTTTGCACAATGTTTAAAAATTGCATGTAAAACATTTTGGTAAACTTGTCCAACAAAAAAAGTGACGCTTTTGCCCAGTCCAACACCCAAAACATCTAAAAATTGACAGAGGTGAAAGCGCCGCTTTCATATGGCGGTATGAATATTCGTGGTAGACCCGTCAAAGAAACCCTTTTAAAAAGGTTCTTATTATAAAATCTAATTTATAAAATGTGTAAGAATAATATTATGTCATTATATTTATTCAGATAATAATATACACTTTTAAATATAAAGTTAAAAACAGTTTCTTAAAATTAAATACTCCTTACATAAAATAAAATACCAGGGTATTTTAGCAATAAAGTTGAATCTTGTCATATATCTCAATACAAATCAATCCATTAGATTTAAAATTTGATAAACCTGTGATACGGATGAAAGAAAATATCTTCAGCATGGCGGAAACATTTTTATTTTTGATTGGATCAACAAACCTTATGGAATAAGAAAAATATGACATAGGGAAATATGATTGAAAAAGAATGGATTATTCGATTTCTTTTTTAAAATACCCATATCAAATAATACCGCGCTTGTTACTGCTTTTTAATATAATCTAATAGCAAGTTAAAAATGGCATTTAAATGTGTAAAAGTAAAAAGTATTTTAAACCATATAAAATAAAATGCTAACTCTATAATTAAATTTATTATATTATTAGGTGCTTTAAAGAAAATTTATAAATTAAAAAATCCAAAAAAAATATGCTTAGAGACCTTGTAAAATAAAAAAAATACATAGTTCTCTGTGGTAGGGAAACCCAAGGGGGAATTTCGGGATTTATTACAGCTCGGCAGATTAATATTCCGAAGGATACCTTGTACCCGCTTAAGAACCTCCTTATGTCACGCTAACTGGTATTTTTATTGTTGTTCGTATATATATATATATATATATATATATATATATATATATATATATATATATATATATATATATATATATATATATATATAATAATGTAACAATTTTTAAAAATATATTAGCATCTAACTAGCAAACGGGTTAACCGAAAAATCTAAAGTTTTATTAAAGTTAAACTTTAAGATTTTTCTCTAAAATAATTAGGGGGCAATAATTGACCCCATTAAAAATTACATGGGATTGTCCTGCTGCTCTCCGCCCGGCGATAATATATATATATAAACAAGTCTATTCGTAAAAGTCATATCTTGAGATATTGCCATTCAATTTTTAAAATTATATCTACTTAAGTAAAAGTGGGTAAATGGGCTTATAAACTCTTGAAATTAGCTAACCTAATGGCTATGTACCGTTGCAGTTCTTGCTCTTATTTAACCTTTTAATATTTAAGAGGTAAAGCGCATGCAATTGATAAAAAGCTTTTAGGCATAAGAACTTTCGTTATTATATTTCTTTAATGTTATATGTGCAATAAATTAAACGAATTAAATGCATTTTAGCTTAAGGGGGACAAGAGGACTAATACATTTTTAGATACCATATTTTTTTGACAATTCAAAATAGCTCCATTTTTGACTGGTGAATTATTTTGACACTCATAACCTTGAGTGACATGCTTTTAACAGCTCTACTTTTTGACAAAAAATTACTTATTTTTAATAGTAGGTTTACATCTGAAATTTATTGCATGATTTTTATGTCAGACAGCTAATGTAAACGGTCAAAAATGTATGTCTGATATAAATATTTTTATGTTTTACCCATCTATTATTGATCTGTAATACCTTAGAAACGGAATATGTTATGGTAGCAATAATACCTGCTATCACACCTAGGGCATTATAAGCGGGCATTGTGATAATGCCCGCTTACTATGCCCTAATGCGCTAATATGGAAATTTTATTGCTTATCCAATTTTATTTCTCTCACAATAATGATCAAGTTTATACAAAAAATATTTTTCTTTAAAAATTACTAAAAATTAAACTTTATTTCCAAAATAAAAATTACAATTTTGAAATATCCCGAAAATGTAGCTGATCCCACTATAGAATGGTCGGTGTTTTTTGTGATGGTAGGAGCGGTGGTAGCACTAACGCTATTTTGTATAGGAGAACAGTCCATTAATAAATTTTAATATTTGTTCTCCTTCCAAAACTTTAGACTTCTTCAGGACGTATCCTTTCGACTTAACTTTTAAAAAAGATATGAGACGATGGTATTGCGAAATGTCTATATTTTTATAGACCATCAACGTAGACCTTAGGGTGGAATACTTGGTCCAGAGAGAGTTTGGACTGTATTTTTCCGACTAAAAATAATAAAGTTTGTTAAACATATGTATTAAAATAAAATCAATAACTTACCAGTTCCTGAAAATATGTCATTAAAACGGTTTCGGTTATTTGAAGAATTGCGTTCGCATCTTTCCAAATACCAAATATGCCATACTCCCGATCATACTGTTGCCTTGATTTAACCGGCAAAAGATATTTGGTCGCTTTTATGGCCTTTCTCTTATATTTTGTGGAATTTCTTTCATTTTGAGCAAATCGTTAAATAAAAATGCCAACTGACTAACTGATAGAAACATCAAAGTCAAACTTAACACCAGTCATACGTATACAGGTACAGGTTCAACTTATTTTTTATATTGCGAATAAATAATGTAATTAGTCATTGAAAAACTCTTTTTGGGTAAAACATAAAGCATTGTATGCACCACGGGCTTTACTGGAATATAATGCCCATCAGGTCGAAATCTAGCCCTCGGGCTATTTCTGACCTTCAGGGCATTATAGTTCTAGTAACGCTTTTGATACATAAATAGCTATATTGTTTCAATATAATTTCATGCAATAAATGTCAGATCTAAATCTACCTTAAATAGTAATATATACTGGGTCTAAAAGCTTGGATACAATTAAATATCTCGAAGATTGTACCACACAAGTAGGTATTACCTTTTATCTACACCTTGCAACTTCTAACTGTTGCCTCGTTAGATGTCAAAACTGTCAAGCCATTAATTTTAAAGCTGTAAAAGGTAATACCTACTTACGTTACACCTATTATTTTTATTGTTCTGCTATTAATACATAAAAGGAAAAATTGGTCTTCTCGTGGTTCCGAGTGTATGCATCCCTATACGGTCCAACTGGACAGGCCTCGAACTTCTGACTTTGTTCGTTCTTTTATCCCTAGAATTTCTAGATTGTGGAACCTGCTGCCCGCGGAGGTCTTTCCTTCCCCTCCAAATCTTCAAGTATTTAAGTCCCGTGTCAACAAACTCCCTCTTACCTCGTTTAAGTCACCCACGGTACGTTAGTATTTATGCTTTTAGCCTTTGTGGTTTGTCCAAAGATTTAAAAAAAAAATGTATAGCAAAAAATTGCAAAAATGCAATAATAAAAAAATAAAATAGATATCTCATTTAAATTAAAAAGCTTTAAATTCATTTTTGCAAAACTAAATATCTGGCAACATCGCCGATTCAACACTGAATTCAGAGTATGGTTTAGCGAATTTCATCTAGTTGGCTTCAAAATTCTTCGAGATATTATCCAAATGGACCCCGGTATTTTCTCGGCAACTACTAGAACCGATTAAAAGCAAAAACTAAAGACGATTTAAAAGAGAATTTAAAACCCTTTAAGATAAGATATTGCTTGACCCAGGTTTAATGTCTACTTTTTGACGTTTGTATTGATAAAGGGCGGGAATAACCCTGAAAAAGTAAATTTAAACACAAAAATGTAGTCCTCCTAAAGATAAAAACTTTACGATTTTTGGTAAGTATACAAATAATGGAATTATCAAGGGTGGCGCGTTTTTATTGAAATAATGCAATGCATATCATAAATAATTAAAAAAACTAGAATCTATGGGTTCTATTTACCCTAGATTTCCAGAATATATACATATTATCCATACATGAGAATTTAATTTGTTTGTCAACTTTATGGTCTTCGTTGGTGATTTAATTAAAATTTATTATATTCGCACAGTTATGATTTAAATAAATGTAAAATAATTAATAAATGAAATTCCAGAGATATAATCAATATTTATTAATTTGGATTTAAAGAAACATAACTGTAATAATAATTGGTAATAAATAAATACGGGTTTTACAAATTCTAGGACCATCAAGATCTTGGGAGAGGTAAGAGATATAAGGTTGGTTAAATTGGGTCAAAGATGCATATTTTTATGCTTAACAATATTTTGTTTTAAAATTAAAAAAAATGCAATTCAGGAATTATCCAAAAACACCGAAATTTTGCGTAACAGTTTTTTTCTTGGTTTATTTTAAGAGATTTTAAAACAAGTGTCACTTTATTATTGCCACTTTTTCCTTTCTATAAAATGGTGTTGTATAATTTAAGATTGGAATAACAATGAAAATACAAAATTCTTAAGTTTAACACCAAATATTCTGCCCATTTAAAAAACAAAGTTAATGATGGCTGCTCAAAGGCGAAACCTTGAATCTTAAATTAAATAACATTATTTTATAAAACGAAAAAAGTGGCAATGATTATGTTACATTTGATTTAAAATATCTGTTCAAATAAACTGTGGAAAAAACTATTCGCAAATTTTTTTTTTTTTTGATTATTCCAGAATGGCTGGCTGCTATTTTTGTTTTAAATTTTTAAAACGGAATATTGTTAAATTTAAAAATAAGAATATTTGCCTCACTGTAACCAACCCTGCATCTCTTACCGTTCCTGAGATTTTACTGATGATCCTCGAATTTCTAACACCCTGTATACTTCAAATAAAAAGAACAGAAGTAACCTTTTAACTAAAAATGTTTTTAGTACGAACGGGCGTAAAAATTGCACTTTTACGCCCTAGGGTAAAAAGCATAAAAACGCCCGCATTTATAAATGAGGGCGTAAAGTAACACTTTTACGCCCTAGGGCAAAAAGTATTAAAAACGCCCGCATTTATTAATTTATAAAACAATTATAAAATTAAATAATGTCTTCTTTTTTTGATAAAACAACAATTTATTAATTTAAACATATGTTAAAAATATACTTATTACAATTTAACACATTAAAAGCTGAAAAGTTTTCTCCTAACTACAGAGAATGCTTGCATAATAATTTCAGTCGTACAAAAATATTGTTTGTACCACTGGCGTAAAGCACTTTACGCCCACAGCTGATTATGTTGCCCTCGCGGAGCTCGGGCAACAACTTTCAGCGGCGGGCGTAAAAGTGCTATTTTACGCCTCTGGTGCAAAAATAACTATTTAAATATTAGGGGTGATAATATTTTTATTTACATAACATACAACATATAAATGGATGCCCCATGTGTTAGATGCCGTTCGAGAAAAGTAAATAGAACTGTTTAATGATTTTACATTTTTAATTGTGTAAATCGTCTGACTTTTATTGTTTAATGAAAAATAAGTTAATTAATAAACAAAAAAATATTTTTAGGGATATAGCATGGACGTAACAAAATGCAGATAGTTTTATTAAAAATCAATCCCTACGTCCCAATAAAATAATGAATAAAATTAATAATTAAGGGTGGTAAGGGTTACAATCGCGAACCCCTAGTCCGATACGCGTTTGATGAATTCCTACTACACTACAACACCCTACCGTGCTGAAATGCAGGAGGATTTAACGGATGTTTTTATTTTAGAACACTGTAAAAATACTACTACGCGCCAGACACAAATATTGCGTAGGAATTCATAAAGTAGAACGCAGAAATCAGCCCTATAATTGCTACGCATGTTGTAACCTGGGATGTTTTAGGTACAAGCAAATTTGTTTTTATATTTGGAATTCATACTGCATGGCAACAGGAGACGCTTCGCCCCCGCCTTAAATCTTTTTACTTTACCGCCTTATTGCATTTAATTGAATCATACGGTTGTTTTCTTTTAGTTTTATGTGAATTTTAAACGGTTTATAACCTAAAAGTCAATGCGTCAATGTTTGTTTTTTAAATAAAAAGTTTACAGTATGACTTTTTCCATTTAATTTTTCTTTTGAAATGGCGCGTAGTTGTGAGTTTGGCATTTATATTTGTCATTTCCTGTCTAAAATTTGGTTTATGTTGTCTTACTAAAGTATTCAAATTTTCATGAAAAAATACCAAACAATTCAAAAGTTAGGAGATGAGGTCCTGAATTTAGACACGCACTGTATAATGTTTTGTCAGATTTTTGGCTTTGCTAACATCATTTTGTAATACGTCGTATCAAATTTAAATTAAATAAAATATTAATAAATAATAAATATAAAAATACTTGCTGTATAACCATAGTCAAAGACAAAACAAATAAAAAAAAATAGCTTAATAGCTAGCCAATAAAAATTACAGAACTAAAAGTTTAATTTTAATATTTTTAAAAATAATTTTTTTTTAAATGAAACCGAGTATGTAATAACAAAATTCCTAAAAAGAACTTATAAACTATCACTTTTTATAAAAGTGGTTATGTATTAATTATCTCACTGTATTTGAGCTGTTTGATTCACTTTGACTCATTTGTAATGCTTTTGGACACAGACCTTTTGTTACCAGGTTAAATTTCATTCGTAATAAAATTATGCGTTTGCATGCTTTTTAAATTTCTTCCAAACTGTAGCACAAAATTTACGTATAGTTTAGAGTGTAAAGGAGGTGATACTGTTCGTATTTGCTACTACGTTTCAACTCTATGAAGGTGCTGACACGCAGTAGGAATTCACGAACCGCTTATGCATTTGCCTGCTTTTAAATTCCTCCCAGACTGCAGCACTAAACTTACGTAGGATTTAATTCGCGTCCGATACCCGAAACATGTAAATTTTGAGCCCTATAGTCGTGATTGTACCCTTTACCATTTTTGGCACAATGTTTAAAAGTTGCATGTAAAACATTGTGGTAAACTTGACCGACAAAAAGTGACTCCTCGCCAGTCCGACACCCGAAACATGTCAAAATTGACTAAGTTAAAGGGCCCGCTTTCATCTATGGGATTATAAATATTTGTGGTAGACTTGTCAAAAGAAAACCCCTAAAAAGGTTTTAAAAGTGCTCTTATCATGAAGTCCATTTTAATGTTGGCCCAGGCACTAAATATGTGGCACTATTTATACCTGTGCGTTGTGGTTTTAACAAAATAATAATTATTATTTAACTGCATAAGGATAAAGTAAAAATTTATTTACTTAGTACGAGCTTTTTACGCCTTTTACAAAATGGTCAGTTTAATTTTTTGTTAAAACTACAACTTTTTGCCAATATTCCAAACAAATACGTTTGTAAATTAATGATAAAATTTAAACTAATACTGATAAAATATATTGTTTAATTAAACCACAACAATTTTATTAAGTATTTATATTTGTGTAATATAACCACGAGCTAATTAAAAACTCTATAAAATTTGCACAAAATTTAATAAATATTTATTAAAATATTTATACACGGTATAGAAAAAAAAACCTAAATAAATCCCTTCTGTCGTGATTATATGAAAAAAGAGATCTCCCCTTTTCGACAGTTGAGAGAAAATGTCTACTCTCATTCACCTGGACCTTTTCAACTGACTAGTTTTGCCTCCCTTACAGGACGTATCAAACTGGCTGAAACAGGTCCATAGTGAATAACACGAAAAGCAAGAGTCTTATAAGAACAATGTCATTGTTCGACGGTAAGATATAAACTCACCGTTGATACCGTACTAAAAAAATCATCTAGTGATCGGCATCAAGTTTTTCTCTTAACTGTCAGAAACTTAAAAACTTTTTATATTAATGTTTATAAATACCTACATAGATTTATAAAAATTGTTGTAATTTGACAAAAATAGCGTACACGAAAAAGACCTTTTAATCTTTGCCAGGTTGTAAAATAATACTTTTAATAATTAAACTGCTATTACACCATTTTCTTCAAGAATATGCACAATAGGGATTAGATATAATTTTTAACTTAACTCATATAATATAACAACAAAAAAGTAGAAACCTCTGGTTCCATTCATGTATTTTATTTAATTATTTAAAAAAAGAGGAAAAACCAATGTTTTATTGATCAAAAGTAAAAAATGTTTTGCATTTGTCTCAATCACAATTATTATATTTAATCCAAAAAATATTTACTTGCCATTTTCGTTATTCATATTGCGCACTACACTTTCATGTTGGTTTAATATTTCTTCACCTATTCGCGTATATGAAGGATCAAACATTTTACCTTCTGGGTTTTCCCTAAACAAAAATTCCGCCAAGAAGTCAACGGGGTCATCCGGTTTAATCTTTGCTACTTCCGATAAACCTCTGGTCAATGTCGGAAAAACATATTTCATCAAGTAGAATCTCAGTGGTTCACTTTCTGCGGCAATAATCTTCTCCTCTTCCATTTGAAGCTTTTCCATTGTTTCCGCCCATTTTTCCATTTTATCTTCGTAGTCTTTTCTAGCTGCCTCTTCTGCAAGTTGTTTTTCAAGCAAGTAAGCTTGCTGTTTGAGTTTTTTTCTTCCATTTCCATCTTGCGCAACTCTTCTTCTTCTTCGTCTGTTAAACCAAAGCCGGGAATCGGGGGACCGAAAATATTGTACAGGAACGTTAAAATACAGTCGATATCCTCTGTTCCTTCATCCATTATATCAATGGTTATTGGGTGAATCTCAGCTTCGTCAAAGAAATTCAAAACAGTATTGTCTGGAGTATTATTTGTTCTAAATTCCAAAAGTCTTCGAATCATGTTCGGTTCATCATAGTGGGTCCCTTGAACCTCTCTTTCTGGTAACTTCATTATGCGCTCGCACAAAAATTCGTCGTCGGCATGCAGGCTGACTACAAAATCTGGCATTATGTTCATGCTTGCATTGCCCATCATATCTCCAACCTTGCCTAAACCACCTTCTCCTGCAGCTTCTTCCGGCTCTATCCACTCCACCTTTAGCTTCACCAGGATCCTTCGGTTCCTCTGCAGCTTGGCCAAATAACTCTTTCGCCTGCAAAATTGTTTTAGGAAATCCATCCAAGATATACCCATGGCTTTGACATCTGTCTTTAGCAAGAAATACCCTCATGAGTCGCACTATATAGTCATCTGGAAGTTTGTTGTTGGGACTTTGGCTCATAAGAAAAGTAATATCGTGAATTTGCTCTTCATACCCTTGAATTTCTGCTTCGTTTCCCATATCGTCTCCTCCTCTTCTTCTTCCTCCTCTCCTAACTCTTCATCATCAACTTCTTTAGCTTTAATTAAAGCATGATCTCTTGCAACTATTATATTTTGTCTTAAGTCCTCCAAAGTTTCCTCTATCATTGTTTTTACGGAGACATAATGAGCTCCATAGCGTCGGCATATTCTTTTGGCTATTGATGTTTTTCCTGAGGCAGAGAGGTCCGTGTGATCACTGCTTTTAGAGGTTTAAATACATCGCCGAAATGGGCATTAAGAGTTTTAAGCTCAGTCGGGGCTGCCATAGATACAATAATATTAAATAGTGGTTTGACAGATCTTGAATTCATCGTCGTTATATTTTATGGACGTTACCCATTACAGATAACATTGAAATAAAAAAGAATATACGGTTACTTGGGGCCTGTTTTACAGAAAAGCGAGTTAAAAACAACAACCTTATATACAAAAATGTTAGATTCCATAACTATTAAACCGTGGGTGCAGTTTCAGTGTTATATGGTCAACTAAATTATCTTATACTTAACTCTTTTTCTATAGATAAACGGTGGTTCAGTTAATCAATATTATACAGGGTACTGATACTCATTTTTTCCTCATTTATTGCATCCTTTTTTGACAGTAGTGATTATAATTCCATCTTTGAATCAATAGTTGTAACGTTTTTCCAAAATTGTATTATGAAAACATAAATACTCAAACATTTCATAAGTGTAATAAAGTTATTTAAAGAGAGGGAAAATTCAAAAACAGTGTTTGTCCTTGTAATATAAAGTTCAAAGGGCCAATAAACACTTGCGTTTTTAATCTCCGGACACGCTGTATATTTTCCAGAGATAGACAACTTTTTTTATAGAGTAAGAACCCGTGAGCAGCAGACCTTCGTCATTTTGTAAAAGCTGAAACTTTGTCAATGCATGCTCCCAATATAGGTAGAAGTAATGGTAGATTGTGAAGTTTGACTCATAGTGGCTTTGGCAGGTACGAGGTACCAAAGGTTAATTAATTGAAACAAAAACTTCGTTATTTTGTACAAGCTGAATTTTATATATGTTACTTGGGTAACTATTAGAAGATATTTTCCCAATCGGCAGACAGTTTTGACAGTTCCAACCCCTTGGCAGACAAACATTTTGGAGTGACTCAATGGTCCGACCATGTACAATATTTTTGTTATTTAACAAGATATGACAAAAAGTCTTATATAGGAGATGTAGATTTTTTAAATAGGCATGTACTTAAAATATTTTGATGTATACAGAGTGTTCCAAAAACATTTTTTTTTAAATTAACCTTAAAGCAATAACTTTTTTTTTGGACACTCTGTATACATCAAAATATTTTTAGGACATTCTCATTCGAAAACCCTACAAATCTCATATAACACTTTATGTTATATCTTGTCAAATAACAGAAATATTGGTCTTTATCGGACTATTGGACCACCCCAAAATATTTGTCTGTCAATGGATTGGAAGTGTCAAAACTGTCTGGCGACTAAGGAAATATCTTCTAATAGGTACCCAAGTAACATAATGTAAAATTTAGCTTCTACAAAATGACAAAACCTAAGTTTTAATTTATTAACCTTTGGTACCTGGTACCTGCCAAAGCCACTATGAGTCAAACTTCATAGTCTACCATCGCTTCTACCTATGTTGGGAGCATGTGCTGACAAACTTTCAGCTTTTATAAAATGACGAAGGTCTGCCTACATTTATGTTTTAAGAGGTTGACTTAAGTAACTTACAATAGCTGTAGCTGGTAGGGGGTGTATTTTGGGGAACATATGTCATGCTTTAATATATCTTCACCCTATTCACGCATATATGATGGATACTAGGTTTGGATATATTATAACATTTTAGATATTCTAAGCGATAAGAGTACTAAAGGTTATTATTTTCGATTATTTAATTTATCAGTTTTTTCCACTAAGTGAAGTAAATTTGTCAACAACGGCTGACACCCCCTAATTTTTTTTTTTTTAAATCTAAATTGTAAATACCTTTGAAAGAATGATTTTATGTAAAAACGTTAGGAGACCTTTTTTGTAGAGCATAGGGGGTGTGCGAATATTGATCAAATCGAATAATTCGAATTTTCGAATTATTCGAAATTCGACGAATAATTCGAAAAAATTTCGAATAATTCGAAAATTTTCGAATAATTCAAAAATTTTGAATAATTCACGAATAATGCGAACTATTCACTAATTATCAAAATATGAATGGATTCTTTATTTTATCGAATTGAGATTCCATAACATCGGGCATCAAAATATTCTACTGACCCATAATATCCTTTTTGATTAAAAATTAATTATCTGAAGAAGACAATTGCTCAATTTTTTATTTTAATATAAATATATATAAAATAAAATCCTCTTTTTATATTTTTAATATAAATTTTTTGAAGGACCCTGTACAAAATGCAAAAGATAAATTATATTTCAAGTTTAGTAACAGATTTATGAAATACCCTGTATGATGAATATGCGAAATACAATAATTTTCAACTACAATAATTCGTAATAATTCGAAAAAATTCGAATATTCGAAAGTTCCCGAATAATTTGAATAAATTTTGAATAATACGAATTATTCGATTCGATTCGATACGAATTATTCGTAAGTTCGAATTATTCGCACACCCCTAGTAGAGCATTAAATTCCCTTTTACGAATCTATGTTGTTCCTTTCTATATATTTATTTTTTCATTAGTAACAATACAAATATAAATTAAAGAAGATAGACCTTTAAATATTAATATTAGAGGCTCAAACCTTCACGATATTTTTCTCACCCTAAACAATATTTTTCAAAAAAGAAATAGTCGATTTTTTGGCAAAGTCTAATGGATATGCTCATAGGAAAAGTCTCATTTGGACCTCAAAACTACTTTCCTAAAATATTTGTTTTAGAGTTAATTATTAAGTAATAGGCAAAATAATTATAATTGACAAAATGACGGTGGTTAAACTAACTAACCAAAACTATATTGTCTACAATAATAATACCTATAAATAAATGATCGCATAGAATAGCTATTTATGTATCAAGGGCGTTACTAGGACTATAATGCCCTGAAGGTCGAAATAGCCCGAGGTCCTCTGGCCCGAGGGCTAGATGTCGACCTGATGAGCATTATAGTCCAGTAAAGCCCGTGGTGCATACAATGCTTTATGTTTTACCCAAAAAGAGTTTTTCAATGATTAATTACATTATTTATTCGCAATATAAAAAATAAGTTGCACCTGTACCTGTATACGTAAGTAGATAATGACTGGTGTTAAGTTTGACTTTTGATGTTTCTATCAGTTAGTCAGTTGGCATTTTTATTTAACGATTTGCTCAAAATGGAAGTCATTCCACAAAATATAAGAGAAAGGCCATAAAAGCGACCGAAAATCTTTTGCCAGTTAAATCAAGGCAACAGTATGATCGGGAGTATGGCATATTTGGTATTTGGAAAGATGCGAACGCAATTCTTCAAATAACCGAAACCGTTTTAATGGCATATTTTCAGGAACTGGTAAGTTATTGATTTTATTTTAATACATATGTTTGTATAAACTTGATTTTTATTGTGAGAGAAATAAAATTGGATAAGCAATAAAATTTCCATATTAGCGCATTAGGGCATTATAAGCGGGCATTATCATATTGCCCTAGGTGTGATAGCAGGTATTATTGCTACCATAACATATTCCGTTTCTAAGGTATTACAGATCAATAATAGATTGGTAAAACATAAATACTTTTTATTTATTTAATAGATTTATTCTCTATGTTTATTCTATTGAAAGAATATTAAAGCGGTTCAAAAATATGATAGCAGCTGGTTTAATCAAAAATAAGAGATAGTACTTTTAACAAAAACGCCTATAAATTGTACACATTTTTCATGTGGATTGAAAATACTCAAAATATATAGGAAAATAAGCTAAACTTTATCCATCTCTCGATGCAAGTCAATATATTAGATTTAAAATTTGATAAACTCTCATAAGATGGATGAAATAGAGTGTCTTTGCAGAAGTTTGGTAGTTTTATTTTTGATTATATCAGTGTGCTTTAAACTTTGGAGAATACAACCTAAAAAAGATTTTTGGAAAAATTATATTATATATAGGGTGTTTCCTTACTACAGTACAAGACTTTAAAGGATAATTTTTTATATCGTTTTATAAGAAAAAAGTACGTTTGTAAAGATAACATTGTAAAGTGAGCAAATTTCAAAAAATTTTTGCTTAAAATATAGGGTGTCCGGGAAAATGTGGGAAATCTCTCGCACACGTATGGAACAGATGAAAATAACACGACAAGTTCCTATAAAATTTTTTCCGTTTAAGCCCCCCTGCGGAGATATGATCCCCTAAAGGGGGCAGCTAGAAATCGATTTTTCGTGAATAACTTTAAAGCGCTCTGTATAATTTGATAATATTTTAGTACGATGCATACTAGTAAAGACCTCTTAAAATAGTGCCCTTGAAACTTATGTCGCTTCTTTAGTTTGCCAGGGACGGACTAGTTTTCGCACATTATTGATAATATTTTTACGCCCTGTATGGTGAAGACACAAAAATATGTTTTTGAGTAGTTTAAACCTTTGCTAAAAAAAGGTACTCTTGTTTGACATCGATAAAATGAGCCGTTTTCGAGTAAAAAATTATTTTAACAACATTTGCAACAAATTCCTGACCTGCTACGAGAGGACTTCAATACTGAATCAAAAATTACAAATTACATCGAAAATAAAATATTGTATTATTAAACAAAAATAAACTCTTATTGTTAAAATAATTTTTTACTCGAAAACGGCTCATTTTATCGATGTCAAACAAGAGTACCTTTTTTTAGCGAAAGGTTTAAACTATCGAAAAACATATTTTTGTGTCTTCACCATACAGGGCGTAAAAATATTATCAATAATGTGCGAAAACTAGTCCGTCCCTGGCAAACTAAAGAAGCGACATAAGTTTCAAGGGCACTATTTTAAGAGGTCTTTACTAGTATGCATCGTACTAAAATATTATCAAATTATACAGAGCGCTTTAAAAGATATTCACGAAAAATCGATTTCTAGCTGCCCCCTTTAGGGGATCATATCTCCGCAGGGGGCTTAAACGGAAAAATTTTATAGGAACTTGTCGAGTTATTTTCATCTTCATATTTTCCCGGACACCCTGTATAGTGCTAATTTAGTGCTAAAAATTAAAAATTTGACGCTCTTTCCAGGTCCCGTAAAAACCATACAATGCTTAGCTACAGATAAAGCTAGCATTGTATATACCAAAAATCAACTTAAGCCATTTTTTGTTGTTAATACGGTTCAAAACATTGTAAAAACATTCATTTCTGTTAAACGGTGACGTCATGTACGTCGCGTATTTAACTGTGTTTGAATACATCCCGGGCAATGATTTAAAAACAATATAGTTATCTCTGTTGGGCGGGCGTATGCATCGTCCTCATTAAAAACTTTGTTTCGGTCATTTTTCGTAAACTTTTTACGTGGCTGTACATGGCAAGTGAAAAATGTTTATATTTGGTGTAAACAAAAGCACATATTAATCATAAAAAATAAAAATCATAATTCATAACCATAAAAGTTTATTGGGCTGTGACGCAACGGTTTGAAAACATACATTTTCTTGATTCTCATATTTATATTGTCATTTTCAAATACGGTTTGAACCAGTGAGACGAATACGGTTAGCAAGAAAATGTGACTTTAAAAACAAAATATATAGGTAATCTTAGGCACTTCTAATTAGTGCTCAATAAGTGGTGGTAATATGAAAGGAGTACAGAAACTCAATTGAAATCATCAAACAGGCACGATTGCTAATAAAGGGTGTTTTTTTAACGATGATATAACTTTTAATCTATAAAAAATGTGAAAGTAAATGTATTGTGATCGAAAACATAATGCTATGTAAAAGAACAACTTATTACATTAACGTTTAAAAATTATTTGAGGCATGTGGCCACCGCGGCAGTCTACCAGATAGGCTATTCTTTTAGTCCAATTTTGAGTGACTTTTCGAGTACTTCCGGTCGTATATCATGAATAACACGAGTAATGTTGGCTTCTAAGGCTTCTATCGTTGCTGGTTTATCAGCATACACTAATGACTTGACGTAGCCCCACAGAAAATAATCTAGGGGCGTCACATCACAGGATCTGGGTGGATAGGTAACAGGTCCATTTCTCGAAATTAATTTGTCGCCAAACCTTGTTTGCAACAAGGCGATAGTTTTGTTCGCCGTGTGGCATGTAGCGCCATCCTGTTGCATCCACATCTCGTCTGGATCAATATCATCCATATTTTGAAACAAATATTCATGAATCATGGTTCGGTAACGTTCTCCATTGACCGTAACGTTCTGTCCAGCCTCATTTAAAAAAAATAAATTTGGATAATTTTGTAACGTTGGTCAAGCGTAAGTTTATTCATGATGATTTGCCAAAGTATACTGAAAATAAATTTTATGAACAGTGTCAGATTGACAGTTAAGTCTGACAGTTGTTGCCATGTAAAGTTCTATCCAACCTAAAAAAAAACCCTTTATATCCCTTTTAAAAAAATAGTGAATGAGTGTGAAAATCATAGAAAAAAGTTATTAAAGTTAGCTTCGATTTTTTGGACAAAACGGTGGACGATATAAAATTCATAGAAGCTCAAGCGTCACAGACGATCATGCAAAACTCTCACATTTGGGGAGGATTTATGGTTAGTTCAAGTTAGTTAAATCTTTTTTTTTTAATTTCTTAATAAAGCGAACTACTACTACAGTGTTTAAAAGGTATCAAAAATTATCGAAATAGATGCCATTTTTATTTTAAATTTTAACATTCATTATCTTCTTTATCACGTGCACCCTCTACTAATTTTTAGTACCTACCCTGACTAACAGATGGCGAAAGTAGGACGATGTCGCTTTGCTAATACGATTACCATCAGAAATTGATAGCAGTCGCTGACGAGCAGTCGGCCCGATCAGTTAGAGTGAGGATATACGCAAAATTTAATAAAAATAAAATCCCCGATAAATGGACCCAGTATCCATAAGATTATTAAATTTATGATTTCAGAATAGGATATATCGATGCGTTTTTGACAAAACATCGTAAGCGACATTCGCCAATTTTACGGGAAACGATTTTTTCTTCCCATCGCGTTATTTATAAAGAAAACCGAGATCTGAATGTTTTTATTTTAGATTTCTTCCTAATTTAAATTACAAAACAAACATATTTAACATTTAATGTCAAAATTTTTAGAATCTCCTAAAAAAGCTTAAAATTTTAAAATTCCACACCTAAATAATAGTTAATTTTAATTTTTCATTTTTATTTAATTTATCTTGACAACGGTGGCAGACTTGCCACCAAAACGTCGATTTTTAGTTCTCTATTTACTTGCTTTATTTTTTTTGGTACTTTTAATTTGTTTTTTGGCGTGTACCCAAATAACTACCATTAATTAAATGAACCGCCGAACCAATATAGAACATATCTTCATCTTCAATGAAAAAAAAACGTTTCCCGTAAAACTTACGAATGTCACTTACGATGTTTTGTCAAAAACCCATCGATATACCTATTCTGAAATAATAAATTTAATAATTATATGGATACTGGGTCCATTTATCGGGGATTTTATTTTTATTAAATTTTGCGTATATTCTCACTCTAACTGATCGGGCCGACTGCTCGTCAGCGACTGTTATCAATTTCTGATGGTAATCGTATTAGCAAAGCGACATCGTACTACTTTCACCATCTGTTGGTCAGGGTAGGTACTAAAATTTTTAGGGTACGCTGAAATCTCACTTGTGGGGTTCTATGGATTAGTATTCTTTGGTATTGTCGAACTCGGCTATCGTCCCGTGCGACAACATTTCCACTCGTGTGAAATATATCACTTTCGACACTTGTTATGTTATATACTATTTTGTGAAGAATTTAATTTTATTTAATAGTATGTATTGGTAAAATTTTTCAGATCAACAATTTGCGAGTTGTGCATACAAAAAAATATTGTTGTCAAAGAACTCTTAGCCGCGATTATAGACCTCTTTCGTTTTTTTTTGCTTAGTCTAGTACACACCCTGTACATCCATTCCAAGTAATTGTTTATATAATAATAATCTTCTTGTGTCAGAATTATGTTGTTAGCTGTTGTGAAAGATACTTAATTTATGTGTATTTCTCTATCCCAAATATATTCGGGTCTAGATTATCCCTCGGTTAAATTATTCTACATAATAATTATAGTCTGCTTTCGATTAGAACTGTCACATTTAATTTCCTATGATGTGTCTTACTTGATCATTGTGGCATTTACATATTATACATATGGGGTTATGTCACTGGTTTACTGTTATAATGAAAACGGATGTAATACGATTGCAAATAAAGTTGACAGATAATTTATGTGATAGGATACTAAATGATAGTTAGGTATCACTGTTCTGCATTTTTTTAACTGACTTTAAAAAGAAGGAGCATATTAATTTGCCTGTATGTTTTTTTTGGTATTTTACGCAAATACTCCTTCAATTGAAGGGTATCCTCGCAAAATCTTAGGTATTTAGAAAAACATAAAATTTTACATGACAGGCAATACGGATTTCGTCACAAGAGATCTACAGCAGATCTTCTTTCCTTCGTTTCACACAACTGGAACAAGTCTCTTGAGTTTCTAGGTGAGTCCCAGATCGTTGCTCTTGATATATCTAAAGCTTTTGACCAAGTCTGGCATGACGCACTTCTTAATAAACTTCCCTCCTATGGTCTTCCAACTAAACTCTGCTCTTGGCTCTCCAGTTATCTTTCTAATCGACGTATATCAGTCATTGTTGATGGCCACTCTTCAAGCTTTCACGAAATTAATGCTGGAGTGCCTCAGGGTTCAGTACTAGCACCAACTTTGTTTCTTCTTCACATCAACAATCTTCTTTCTTCCACAACCAATCCCATTCATAGTTATGCTGACGATAGTACCCTTCACTCCACTTTTCAGGTTCCCAAGCCAATCTCTCAACCCGACTTGGAAGGCAAACGCAGGGCGATGCAGATATCTCTTTCACAGGATCTCAATTTGATATTGGATTGGGGCGCCAAAAATCTCGTTCAGTTTAATGCATCCAAAACACAATCATGTTCCTTGTCGCGAAAAAAATCATTAAACACTCACCCTTTGCTTATGAGTGGCCAGGTTTTGCAGAGCGGGGACACATTTAACCTTGTGGGCGTCACATTTGAAAATAACCTTAACTGGCATAAACACATTGTATCTATAGCCACCGCGTCATCAAAAAAGCTTGGATTTCTTTTCCGAGCCAAAAGTATTTTACCCCTTCCAATTTATACACTTTGTATGTGTCCCAAATCGACCTTCTCTGGAATATTGTTCTCATGTCTGGGGAATGGCATCCCCTACAACCCTCAGCATTCTTGATGCCATTCAAAGAAGGGCTGTTCGTCTTATTAATGATCCTTTACTTACTCAAAGACTTCCTTCTCTTGCGCATCGTCGAGCTGTGGGAGATCTATCGCTCTTCTATAGATACTTTTACGGCTTCTGCTCCGACGAATTATCCAGTATAGTCCCTCCTCCTGCAGCTCCCAACAAAGAAACTCGTGGTTCCGCGCGTATGCATCCCTATACGGTCCAACTGGACAGGCCCCGAACTTCCCACTTTGTTCGTTCTTTTATCCCTAGAGTTTCTAGAATGTGGAACCTGCTGCCCGCGGAGGTCTTTCCTTCCCCCAAATCTTCAAGTATTTAAGTCCCGTGTCAACAAACTCCCTCTTACCTCGCTTAAGACACCCACGGTACGTTAGTATTTAGGCTTTTAGTCTTTGTGGTTTGTCCAAAGATAAAAAAAAGTTACTTTGGTTATTGGGAGTTATGCTTTTTTTTATCTTTAGTATTATTATTTATTTATTTATTTTTTTTGTTTTAGGTGAGTAAACACATTGAACTCAGCCATTTTGTTTTGATAATATACGTGTAAGTAATTTATCATAGTTATTAAACAAATAATACTTATTACAAAGAAAAATACACCACACACGAAATTTAACCTATAAAAATTTTATACGCCACTGATTTTTAGGACAAAATATACAAATAAATCAAATTTATATGAAATTAGTTCCGGTTAGTTAAATTCAATCGCTTGACTCTTTTATCTTTGTTATTGTTCTTATATTTTAAAGTGAGCCAGAAATCCTAAATCAGATTCGAATGTTTAAATTTGCAAAGCACGTGACCCAACATATGACAGATTTCTTATCTCTTACCTCGATTTTCATTAAAAACGTAGCCACTATTTTCTAAAACTTAAAAGAAAAACTATAGTAGAACTATATGGCTGTCTGAGAGAATGTGAATGATGTGGATGTGTCTCATATTCTCTTGAACGCATGCTAGAATAGCATATATTTCTGCCTGGTATACGGTGGCTTGCCTCCCTAATGTGAGTCCGTACCAGAAACCTAACCCCAATTTATATAAAGGGCATTTGTTTAAAAAAAATTGATGGTTAGGTAATGGCTTGCAAACGTTATTTTTGACATAAAATTTAAAATGATTCAAAAACGGTTGAACTTAGGTAAAGAACTATATATATTTATTTATCTATTAACAAATTCAGAATACAACAAAACCAGTATTCCAATAGAGTTTCCACTATATATGTTACGCTCAAATATCGAAAACGCTCATTGAGCGAAAATAACGCACACTACGCGTCAAGACGAAGGTAAATGACCAAACACCGAAATTAAATAGTTTTACGTTTTATGGTCGTGAATTCATGACCGCATCGCGTTGTGTTCAGTTAAGAAGCAACCACAACGCGTTCTGTTCGTTTGAAGAACGACCATAAAACCATGAATTATTTATTAAAAGAGACAATATACTTAAATACCTTAAAATATATTAAAAGCGTCATATATTTTGAAAATAAATACATAACTTTAGATTTAGTTAACATAAGACATAAGATAGTTTAAAAGTTGGAAATATTCTTAAACATGAAAATAAAAGGTGCTTCGTAATTTTAAACAAGTAAACAACTAGCAAAAAACAATAGATAATTTTTCGTTAAAAATGTCTTTACTGGACATATTGTTAGTGTTGTCAAAAGCGCACGTATGTAAATTACTATAATACAATAATTGATATAGTCAAGATAAATATAACTGACTAAAAGCAAAAACAACTCACTCTGCCTGAAGTCAAACTAACAACTAAAGTACAAACGTAAAATGGTGCACCGCATTAAGGAATCTAGTTAAGACAGGAAGAATCCGGTGTTCGGTTGATTTAAACCATCCATTTCGCGTTGTGGTCGCTTCTAAAATGACCACGACGCGTTGCGGTCATAAATTCACTACCATAAAACGGAAACTTGTTTAATTTCGGTGTTTGGTCATTTACCTTCGTCCATAACGCGCTGTGTGCGTTATTTCTGCTCATTGTGAGTTTTCGATAATTGTGCGTAACATATACAATTATTCTTAAAACCAGGTCTATTTACATTTTATGAACTTATTCTAAATTTTTGAAATAAGGAAGTTGTCATTAAATTCCAGTGTAACCGGAAGTGGTAGAACTGTCAAAATATTTTAGTCGTATATCGCCCACTGACTTTATAGTGTTTCAAAAAATTTCAACGCCTACTTTCCAAGAAATCAATCCTTGCAGTTCTCGGTGGGACACCCTGTATAAATTGTTAACAATCAAAATGCTATACTCTATTTTTTTGCAAGAGAGAGTAATAAATCATTTAATTTTTTGGCAATTGGCTTTCTGTGTTAGTCCGAGTATAAATATTTTTCTTCAATTCTACCTGTAATGTACTGATAAGGCATCATAATTTTAGGCCGGCAGACCCCGCTCTAAAATTCGTCAATCTCTTGGGTCAAATACAAAGAAATAACAGATGTTTACCCGTATTTACGTGGGAATAATGTGATAAAAACCTTGACAATGGCGGTGCGCTTGAGTTTATTTTTGGGAACTTACCCTTTTTAAACAGTTTAGGTAAAATGAAAATCTTGTTTCTTTTATATGTGTAAAAATTTATTTTAAAATTTATAGTATATCAATATTGTACAGTTGGTATAATTATAGTTAATAATAACCATTTTATTAAGAAAATAATACACATTAAAAATGCATAGTCAAAAAATAATTATTTAAAATATAATCTATTCCTAATTAAATATGCTACATAATCTACATCTAGTTATTCACATTCTTCCATATCTGACATACTATCACTACTTGAGTCATATGAGTCTACTTGTATAATTAGAGACAGTTGTATCTACTATTTTATCCAAAGACCACATTTTATTTTCTACTTCTAATACATGTTCGACACATTTTTTCCAGTTTTCTGGGGAAGCATCAGATATGGCAATTTGAAATAGTTTTTTATATCTACTAGTTTAAACGTAGTATTATTTCTGGCTACTTCACCTTTCAGTTGTGCCCATATAAGTTCTATGGGGTTGAGTTCATAGTGATAAGGTGGCAGCCGATATACAGTTATATTTTGTTTCTTGGCTATTTCATCAATTACAAAACGTGTGTACTTAGCTTCATTTGTGGCGACTTCACTTTTTACTAGCTGCAACAACTCTAGTTTAACACTATCTGTACGATCTTCAATATTTTGCTGCATCAACCAGGATTGAATGTCTTTTTAAGCCAGCTTAAAGAGCATTTTGTACGCGCTTCCTGCCTCCGAATGCCTCTGTTCCAGACCGGAAAACAATTTTTAAATGGGTTGCTAACTTAAGGGCAACTGGTTCTTGACTTTCCTAAATCAAGACGGCGATCCGAGATGAAACTGCTGCTATTCCTCAAGATATGGTGATAAAAGTGATGCGGAACTTCTAGGAACGCCTTCGCATGTGTGTCGCTGCTAACGGCCGTCACTTACACGATATAATTTTGAAAACATAGTTAAAAAACCTTAAAGTGTGCTCTTTTTGAAAATAATAAAAGTTTAGCTTCATATTTTATAGTAGACTTTTTATTTGCTACCCAAATGTGGGAGTCCATTCTGCCGCACCCTGTATAATCGAATACGTTTTTAACAATCTGCTTTTCGTTTACAGTTAAATGGCCGAGACATGCGCGTTTCTGCGGAGAAGCCATTTTTACAATACTGTAATACTTTGAACAATACTTTAACAATTTATAACCACTCAGTTGCACATACGGAAAGATACTAAAATGTATATAAAATTTATATATTATAATAGACTGGTGCGCCTATGGTTTACAACCTTCTAACCGTCCCGAGACATTTTTATTACTATCTCTTGCAAAAAATAAAGTATAGGTCAATAGGGAACAACCTACTTATAAAAATATTTCTAGGACATTGAATCACACACAAGAACTTTATTAAAATAAAACACTGAGCAAACTGCAAAATTTCAAACTCCACTTCACAAGTAGGATAAAAATCTTCTTCATCGTCACATACTCTGATTGTTGAATTGGCTGTAAACCTGCGACGTGCTAAACGAAGCCTAATTTTCATTTTAAATTACGTACTTTTTCGTATAATAAAGTTTTCTTTCTGGTTAGATTAAGGCCACAGAATACCATGCAATCAGCACTAATGATAATTTATGTTTAAGGTGAAAAATTTGTTTTGGCGTGAGGTATACCAGGGACATTAAAAACAATATTTTATTTCAGATAAGTTAAAAAACATTTTTTTAATCCTGCAGTAATGAAATTCACTTCATAATAATAACACTTTAAAACCTCTTTAGGGAGGTTCCTTTTGATGAGTCTACCACGAATATTCATACTAACATGTATGTATGAAAGCGACGTGTTAATATCAATGTCAAATGTTCCGTAGTACATAACCTTTATCATTTTAGTTGTAATATAACCGTTTAACATATTTTTTTACATAATTTATTTATGCAAAACTTTAGGTGAAGATAAAAACTATGCAAACCCTTTTTGTCACCGTTTATTATAAAAAGCATAGTATTACAGTTTTATAGTAAAATAATAACCCAATTAATCTTATCCAGACTTTAAATACTACAATAATCAAACTTTTGAATTTATCAATCGAAATCTACTACACGAGTCCCCATGTTTTTTCATACGAGACCCAGCATAAACCAAATGCTTATACAAAACTTAGTGTGTAAGAATAACAATATGGCTCTGCGGTAAGTAGTAAAAACTTGCTAACAATATATTAAACAAATTAGATACCGCTATTTTATTTAATGCGTATTTTTATTGGTTTGCGAGAATATGTAATTTGCACTGAATATACTTTCTGAATTCTCTGACCCAATCTTTTCAGCACCTTTATTTTTTCCGTAACCCTGATTATATTTAGATTTCTCTCACGACAAATTATAATCGCACTGGCGGATTCAACTCAATTCCATTCATAGTTTTGCCGACGATAGTACTCTTCACTCTAGTTTTCAGGTTCCTAAACCTGATCACTTTAAACCTGATTTGGAAAACATCCAAAACACAATCATGTTCCTTATCGCGAAAAGAGTCATGCAAATACTCATCCCCTACTTATAAGCAGCCATGTTTTACAGAGCAAAGACGCCTTTATCTTGTGGGCGTCAACATTTGAAAGTAACCTTTACTGGCATAAACATTGCATATGATCTATAGTCACGGCAGCTTTAAAAAGCTTTCGGATTTCTTTATGCGAGCGCATAGAAGTATTTTTAACCGCTTCTAATTTATACACTTTTTATATGTGTCCCAAATCCGAACCTGCGCCTTGGAATATTGTTCTCTATACTGGGTGTCACTGGCGTCCCTAAACATTCTTGCATTCCATCCATCTATTCGTCTCATTAATGATCCCTCACTTACAGAACGGCTTCCCTCTCTTGCCCATCGTCGGGCTGTAGGTATCGGATTGATCGCTTTTCGTAACTGTAACTCGCTTAAGACACCCACTGGCACAATGTTTAAAAATTGCATGTAAACGATTGTGGTAAACTTGTCCGACAAAAAAGCGACGCGTTTGCCCAGTCCAACACCCGAAACATTTGACATTAACAAGCTGGGTTAAAGCGCCGCTTCCATATATGGCGTTTTAAAAAGAGTTATTATCATGAAGTCAATTTTATTACTGGAACAGGTACTAATATTATAAGTACATTTATTTTTTAAAATCCCCCAAAAAAAAAATATACTTTTTCTACGAGTACCCCATATAAATAAACTATATAACAAATGTACAATTTAACATATTTTTTTATGGTTGTATAACCAACATGGTCGCCGATACAAAAATGGCGGGATTACATATTACTTACTATACAAAAACTTAGTGACTAAGCATAACAATATGGCTCTGCGGTTAGTAGTAAAAAATTGTAACAATATAATTAACAAACTCAGATACTGCGATTTTATTTATTGCATTTTTTTCTTGGTTTTACGAGACTATGTAAGTTCCTAAATATGCTTTCTGCATTCTCTTACCCAATCTTTCCAGCCTCCCTTTATTTTTTGTCCGTGTCCGAAATTTATAATTCAGTCAGCTTATAAAGCATTTTACTTCAGTTCAATAAAATATTATATAAAAATCTTCTGCAAGACGCACGGCTGAGCTACGCTGCGGGTTCGTTGCGGTTATTTGTGGCCAAACATTTATACGTGGAACACATACACACACACCCACGGTACGATAGTAATTAGGCTTTAAGCCTTCATGGTTTGTCAAAGATAAAAAAACACAATATCTGTCAAATGATCACCACGACTTTTCAGGTTTCTTAAGTTTTGCTTTAAAAAATTGAGATAGAATAATAAATATTTCGACAAAAGTTTATTTATTTGTGTTATTAAAGCATATAAAAACGTCCAATATTATATTTAAAAATATACAACCCATGACCCATTATTACTTTTTGCAATTTCCTCGTAAGTAGTTTCATACCAAAAATAAACCTTATTAAAAACCAGAAAAGATAAAAAGGTGCTTTCAAGCCTCGCGAGCGGAAAGATGAACAGCCAAATCACAAAGTTGGCAATGATTTTAATTTTTCAAAGAAAAAATATAGCTCGCAAGGTTTGACATTTGAATTTGGAATTTAAAATAAGATTTTAAACAGGGAGCACATTGTTTCGTTTCTTGGCCTACAATATTGTAATATTTAAATTAAGTTTTAGTAATTTTATTTTTTTATTTTGCTGATTAAGTTTTTAGAAGAAGTAAGTGGCAAGTTATTATGGAGAGACATAGGATTCAACAAAAGTAGAAAGTATTAAAATTTAATTACTAAAATTAAATTATTAAAAATTATCATCTGAATGCGGGTTATTTTGAGAAATGGTAATATGAACTAACCGCCAAGGTCGTGCGATCTCTCACCTTTGGACTATTTTCTGTGGGACTACCCTACATCTCAGGTCTACGAGAATAGGCCACAAACACTGATCTCAATGAATTGCTAACATTTACCTGCGCAAAAAAAAGTTACATTTCATGGGCGAAAAAAGGGTTTGTGCGCAAGCAAATCGATGGTGAACGCGCCTGGCGCCATACAGGCTATCCGCATTATCGGAAAGAATTTACGACGCCTTTGCTGGGTTTCTCATTCAGAGTACGGTAGCTAATGAGCGTCACGGTCAGAACGCGGACGGAGGGCACGGAGTGCCGGTGTTGTATTCTCCCAGTGCGCATGTTCGTCCACCCTCGATTGCCTACTGCGCGAGGTCGTAAAAATCCAGAAAATGCTTCTTGCCACTACGGGATCTAATTGTGGGTTATCTATGGCCACGGACGATTCGTGAACTCAAGCAGAACATCACACGCACCATTACAAATATACCGGGTAAGATGATTGCAAAGGTAATCAGAATATAAAGTGTATAAATCCAAGCTTTTTGAAGCCGCGGTGGCTATAGATACAATGTGTTACTTTGTGCCATTTTGAAGTTCTGACGCTCTTATTGGTAAACCCTTTACTAATGAATAGAATAAATATTTAAGAAGGAAGGAGCATTAAGGTAAAGAACTTTAAATAAAGAAAATGTATCTTAAAAGACTATTATCATAAATCTATTTAAAGCACACGTTTAGGAATCGTGTTATAACATACACTTATAGATTTAAATTAATGAAATTAGGGTATTCTTTTATTTGAAACTATTTATCCATTGTAAGTTTCTTATACAACATAAAAACTACCTTTAGAGAAAGCTTTGCATCTAGGTGCTCCATTGGTTAAAAAGCAAATAAAGTCAGAGACAACAATGAGACGAGTAACTGGTCCTAACAATTTGTCCATTGTTTTTTCTCTTTCTGGTTTAACGCAAGTTCCAATAAATATGTCTTTGTCTTTCATCATGGCAGGCTATCGTAGATGGAGCAATCATCGCTTTGCCCTGGTTGCCAAGTTGTTTACAATTTCTGCATGTAAACTATAATGTCCTTTTTTGGCTTACATCTAATTAAGAGAAAGAAAATATACCATGAATCGAATATTTTTAACTTGACAACGTTGCCGCAGTCGGTCACGCCGAAATGTTAATCGATATTTGTGTTTGATATTTTTCAGTGGCCGATTTGTTTGGACAGTTTGTTTACATTTTCTGTGATTTATTGTGTGTTTCATGGTTTTTTACCTTTAATTGGACTTTAAATATTGACTTTTATTAGTGATCACAGTGTATATATTAAATTTGTGCTTTTCAACAGATAATTTAAGGTAATATTGACATGGTTATCTGTAAGAAAAAATCTTTATAAAAACCAAATAAATGACATTTTTAATTAGGTGTGTGTAACTATTGAACTAAACCCCAATATTTTATATTAATAGGAAACAAAAACAAGTACCTAACATTAAGGGCAAAAATAGCACAGCTATATAATTTGAATATGGCGGGCAAACGATAAAGTCGACTCACGCGCCATCTGCGTTTACCTTCCTTGAACACAGACAAGGAAGGCCCAGCAGCTATCTCTCTCTCGGATAATTTATTTACATTTAGTGGCTCGTCTCATTGTTGTCTCTGATAAAGTGAAAAGTTTAGAGTTTTTCGAAATAGGCTGTAAGAAATGCATGAAAGTGGTAACAATAGGTTGTCGTTGGAGATCGTCTCCTTTCACGCATTGGCAATTGGCATTGCATGTTGTGTATTCAAATTCTTGTGTCTAATCATTTTTTTTATTTTGTAAAGTAATATAACTTTTCTAGTGGCTTAGTCGGTGTTACAGAACGTTTAAATGTGAACCCAGTTTTGGCAGCATTACTGTTCTAACTGTGTATTTGGTTTAAATCTGAATTTTATTTATTTTGACTTTACAAATAGCTCGACAACCATGACAAATGACATGCAGCCTATTAATGATCCTACTTCTGAATTATTCCACTGCAGGTACATTAGTGATCATCAAATTGCATCAATTTAGATGCAAATAATTCATTTAACTAAATTTAAATTTGTAAACGTAGGTTCAGGCATTCGAAGTATCTACAAGTAGCTTGTTAAACTTTTAGCTTAAAGTACATGTTTAATCTAGCATTGCAAAATTTGCACAAAGTTTCCTTGATTTTTAAAATGTTTTAAAAGTAATGCTTAAATAATCTAATTTTTCTTATTTTACATACCGGGTTTTAACGGAGCAGGACATAGGGAATCCCATAAATTTTGAAGTAGTCAAATATTGGCTCCTAATTATTTTAGAAAAATCACTATTAGGATTTATTGAAGAGCACAGTAAGTTCCACCCAAAATGAAAATTTGAGCATTTTTCAACCAACCAGTAAAGAGTAAACTGCTTAATACTTCTGCAACCTAGTATCTCATTATGCACCCTGTACTTCTAGAAATCAACAATAAAAACACCATATCGATTTATCAGTGACAATTTAGGATCATTAATTTATAATGTCATTGCCAAAACTGAACAATTTTATACGGGAATTTCAAAAGAATCCTCGCATTTCATTTTAGTTTACAGCTAATTCCAACACATGACACTCACAGTTACGCAAGACAATAAAACAAATTTTTCTACATTTAGAAGTCAATTTATGACGAAAATATCGGATTTAATCAAATGCTCAAATGTTCACATCCATTATTGTCTTTGCACAGACAATAACCCAAACGATTATAAAACTCATTTCTTACGTTGGCTAGTTGGTACATCGATATTCTGGCACATTCAGCGGAAACAACATTCATAGCTGGACTAAATTTTCATATTTTTTATTGGTAGCTTAGTTTTAATGTCCCCATAGAAAAAGTCGTTTGGCGAAAGATCGTCGATTTTCTTCACATTTCGCAGTATTGATTACTGTGCCTGTAGTTCCAAATTTTTTATCGTCCGTTCTATTGTCGGTTTACTTAGTATTGGCCTATTGGGAAAATAGACTGCAAACATGTCCGCTAGTTAAAATGTGACAGCACAAGACTTTCTGTCAACATCTTCCTTAAGGGTTTGCATAAAATATCTTTGCTAGCATAGAGAAGTTTCAGGTTCATAAAACTTCTTTTAACCAAAGTATTTACATGCCTTTACAAATTTTAAGTCTCTGTCTACACAAACTCCCAACAGCTTGGACGATTCACATATAGAATTTTACTCTTGTTAATACTTAAATTAAGAACCGATCCAAGCGTCTCGCCTTGGCACCACCAAAAACAACCACGGCCGATTTTCCAGGATTGAGGCTCAAGTTATGCTGCCTCGAGAGATGATCAATCCGGCCAGCTCACCATTCAAAACAAACTCCGCAGCATGAAATTCTTGGGGAAAAAAACTTAGCTCTCAACTGCGTATCATCCGCATAAGCATTATACGAACATAATTTAATACTATTTAAAATATCCGCAGTGTATATTATGAATAATAGAGGGCCCAAAATCGATCCCTGGGGAACACCAGACGTTACGGATCTAAGTGAAGAAACCATGCCATTCGCCTCAACCCTTTGCGATCTTCCAGACAGATACGATCTCATAAGAGACAGGGCAGGGCCTGAGAAACCATAGTATTTTAGTTTGGCACACAATAAATCATGATTTATGGTATCAAAGGCCTTCGAAAAGTCTAGCAGAACTAACAGAGATATCTTCCCAGCGTCCAAGTCCCTGACGATGTCATCCAAAATACCACTAATTGAAGCAGCTGTGCCAATGTTTTGTGTAAATCCAGATTGATTTGGTGGAATAATGTCATGTTTTCTAGAGAAATAATTTATTTGCTTGTAAATTATTTTTCTGAATATCTTGGACAACACCGGCAAAAGACTAATTGGCCGCAGATCAGAGTGAGACTCAGGAGCAGCACCTTTGGGTATTGGTTGGATTATGGACAACTTCCAGGCGTTCGGGAAATATCCCCTCTCCAAACAAATATTAACGATGTGCGCTATGTAGGGAATGATGAAAGGACAGCAATATTTAATCATTTGCAGCGATATTCTATCGCAACCACAGGCGTTCGACTTAATATCAAAAATAGCATTGCTAATGTCATCCACAGTAGCAGGAGCAAAGTGCAACCGATCATCCCAAGGCGCAGTTGTACTCACCAGACTAGCCATGAAAAATCCCATGTAAATTTTAATACCTTTAAATATTTGCCCCCTCCCATTGATTGTACAACAAAATTGTATTAATTTATTTTAAAGACGCATAGAACTGCCTATTAAAATTATTACAATATTATAATATTGGTTTTCATATTGGATAATTATTAGGTATTTAAATACCGTAATGTGCTAACAGTTAAAATCTATCTATTTCAATATATCTGTAAAATGATAAAAGCATAATATAGATGTGTGCGGCTGAACTAGACAACAAAATAATTTTAAAATTACAATGAAAATCAACATGTATAAATTTTATAAATGCAAAACCCAAAAGCAATCCTAAAACGAAATTGAATGTAAAAAACAAAACATTTGTAGCTGAATTTATCATTATCCTCATTTATTTTTTGGTGGTTTAAATTAAAGTTTAAATTATAGTAGTACCCCAATAATAATAATTATTTTTATAATTATAAAATTAATTTAATATTAGAAAATTACATATACAATGTGTCTTCGAAAGTTCTTATCAAATTATTAATTTAAATAAATAATAGTTTAAAAAAACTAAAAAAACACGCTTTTATATGCAACCGAACTAAAAATTAGAAAATAATTTTTCATTACAAAGAGTTTGTCACTTCAGAGTAAAAAGCGTACTTATGGGGTGGCAATATATTAAATGTTATAATTATTCTATTTGCAAATATCTATGAGGAAAGTTATGAAAAAATAGTAAAATGCACCCCTTTTACTCTGTTTAAATAAACTCTTTGTAATGACAAATTATTTTCTAATTTTTAGTTCGGTTTGCGTATAAAAGCGTCTTTTTTTAGTTTTTAAACTATTATTTATTTTCATTTAGTTCGATATATCAATTAGTTTTTAAAAATAAATGCGGTTACTCATTAAAAAATTCCTTCCGCCATTTTGTCAAGAGTAGTATTGGGACACACACATTATCCTGGCGGTCCTAATCAGGATAACGGAATACTGTTTTAAATTGTACATTGTCATGGTCAACGATACGTGTGCAAGTTTTCAAAGAAATTGAATCGCAGGAAGTTGGTAAAAATTAGGCTCAAAGATTCCGTTACATAGATGAATGGTTACAACCCAAACTAATAAGCGTGTTAAAATAATTAATAGTTTAAAAAAACTAAAAAGAAACACGCTTTTATATACAGCCCGAACTAAAAATTAAAAAATAATTTTTCATTAAAAAAATATTTCCTTCATAGTAAAAAGCACATTGAATTACTTAATATATTAAATGTTATAATTATTATATTTGCCAATATCTATGATGGAAAGTTATGAAAAATAGTAAGAAAATGCCCAACGCTTTTACTGTAGTGAAAATATTTTTTTTAATGAAAAAGTATTTTTAATTTTAGTTCAGTTGCATATAAAAACGTGTTTTTTAGTTTAAATAATATTATTTTCATTTTTAGTTCGTTATATTGCACAAAATTCTTAATATAACAGTAAATTAGAACGCTATTTAATTAAGCAGCAAAAGAAAATAACCAGCCCCCTATGAAATGACAATGAAGGTAGCAAATTTTAAAATTTGCAAAGATTTACCAACTCACTAAAAATTTCTTCTTCATTAAGTAGCAAAGTTTCATTTGCCAACAGATGGCAATCAGGCAATGTTTGGACCGTGCCAACATTTGCAATCCACTAAAAGAAATTTCTTCTTCATTTAATATGGTTGAAATTTTTCCAACAGATGGCATCCTAGGTGTTTTATAATATAATGGAATTTTTTCTGATTAAAAAAGATAAGGGGATACTGTTTGCAGATTATTGCATTGTCATGGGTCCATGTACGTGCAAAGTTTCAAAGAATCGAATAGCTGGAAGTTGGTTAAAATTAGTCAGATTCCGTTACATAGGCAGCCAGATGAATAGTTACAACCCAAGTTAATAAGCGTGTTAAAAGCGCCTCTTCATAAAAATTCCTGCTTGATGAGATTGTATGTTTGCATGTGGGCCTAAAAAGACTTCCTTCTAAATTAAAATACAAGGTATTTTCTATTTTTTTTATCTTTGGACAATCCACGAAGGCTGAAAGCCTAAATACTAACGTACCGTGGGTGTCTTAAGCGAGGTAAGATGGAGTTTGTTGACACGGGACTTAGAATACTTGAGGATTTGGGGAGAAGGAAAGACCTTCGCGGGCAGCAGGCTCCACATTCTACAAACTCTAGGGATAAAAGAACGAACAAAGTAGGAAGTTCGGGGCCTGTCCAGTTGGACGGCGCCACGAGTTTTTCTGTTGGGAGCTGCAAGAGGAGGGACTATACTGGATAATTCGTCGGAGCAGAAGCCGTAAAATGTATCTATAAAAGAGCGATAGATCTCCCACAGCTCGACGATGGGCAAAGAAGAAAGTCTTTGAGTAAGTAAAGGATCATTAATAGAGACAGCTCTTCTTTGAATGGCATCAAGAGTGCTGAGGGTTGTAGGGGATGCCATTCCCCAGACATGAGAACAATATTCCAGAGAGGGTCGAATTTGGGACACATACAAAGTGTATAAATTGGAGAGAAGAAAAATACTTTTGGCTCGGAAAAGAAATCCCAAGCTTTTTGAAGCCGCTGTGGCTCTAGATACAATGTGTTTATGCCAGTTAAGGTTATTCTCAAATGTGACGCCCACAAGGTTGAATGTGCCACCGCTCTGCAAAACTATGGTACGAAACTTTAAAGGCTGATTTCTTATGTCATTTTATGAAGAAAGGTTCTTATAAACATATATCCATAGGTGCTTTGTTTCTGAGGCACAGGGCGTTATTTTTTTTTAAATCAGTATTTCATAAATATTTTAAATACGCAAAAAAATGTAAGACAGTAAAAAGCTACATTTTGAATTGCTTTATAGAAAAAAAATATATATGTTTACTATATACATAATAAGTCAGTGGAGTACATTTTTCTCTCAATAATATTGGCTCTGGTACCAACACTGACAAAGTCAATCTACTTGGAGCTTTACATGCGCTTTATTACATCAAACAAACATACCAAATTTTAACAAAATCGCATTAAGGGTATTTAACATATTTATAAAATACCGACTTTTTAAAAACTTTAACGCCCTGTATCTCAGAAACGAAGCAACTCTGAACATATGTTTATGGGAACTTTTCTTTATAAAATGACATAAGAAATCACCCTTTAAAGTTTGGTACCATAGTTAGGAAATAACCCTTATTTTAGTTTGGGAAAAAGAAAAATTTTTAAGCCACCCTGTACATCCAATCTTTAAATATTTTTGTGGAAATGTCTTTTCTCGTCAAGCAGAACTTTTTATGAAGAGACACTTTTTTCGTAAAATTAATAATAAAAAAGTTTTTCATTTGTTAAGAACTTCCGAAAACACGCTGTATATTTAAAAACAGAAGCCATAATTTTCAGACATTTTGTTAAGTCGCGTCCTCAATTGCTACTTAACACTGGTATTAACAATGTTATCTAACATGGTTTTTAAATTTTATAAAAAAGCAACAAGTTATTTGTTACCGCAACAATCCTATCTAACATGTTTTTAGAATTTAAAAATAAAAAGCAAAAAGGTATTTGTTTTTTCAATAAATTATGTGTAACCGACTGTTCCACAAAAGTTTTGGCAACAAGTTATAGAAATATGTATTAGCAACAAGTTTTTGTAACATGTTACTAAGTGAGGACGGCTTAAGAGACTTTTACTGCATCGATTTAAATAATTTTTTGATCCTCTGATTACTGAGACGTCTTAATGCTACTTTTTATTGCATTATTTTCTTTTATTTTTATATAAAATAAAATGTATGATATGCATCGTGTGTTGCCTATATCCCAGAGAATATTACGTAAACCGCAGAATCGGTAGCTATTGTATTTTTTGGCAGTACAAACTGTACCAGTTTATATTGATCTTTTTAAAAATTATCCTTCACTTACTAAGACCTTCTAACACTATTTTTTTTTGCCTCTTTTTTTCTAGGAAAGAAAATTATTTTTGTTGCAAATAAAAAGAATGTATTCAAGCTAAAATTCCGAGAATTTAAAGCTTTCTGCTCTTTCAGAAACATAATATTTAAGCTATCGCTTATACTTTTTAAAATTTTGGCAAAAAGGTGGAAGACCATTTTTCCTTTTATTTTTGTTAATACCTGTCGTATCTTTTTGCAGAAAAATAAAAAATACAGTCTTTTTTCTAAATAATATTCCAGATTATTTAAGCCATCAATCATATTTTTAGGGGACTTGTAACTATTTTTCGCAGGGAATTAACTTCTCGACTAGACTATAATAAATTTAAAATTTAATAAAATAAGTTGTGTAACAAAAAAAAGATATTTTGTTGACCACTGCAATTATATACAAGTTATTCGCTGGTTTTTATGACTAGACATTTTTAAAATTGACGTTGCTGAAAAGAATCATCACCGTTTCCAGTTTGAAAAAGCCGAATAATCAAATAGAAAATCTGTTAATTCGAACCAATTAAAATTTCGTTTAAAGTAGATCCGAATCTACAATCTGAAAAAGACATTTTAAATTAATCCCGATATTCCCGATTATTTTTATCTTTGCTTTTTACAAATAAAATAAAGTTCCGGATTTCTTTTGCCCGTCAAAAGTATTAATGAGAAATTAACTTTACTTAAATGAACTTAGATATTAAAAAATACAGAGTGTTTTCGCTTAGTATTGTCAATAATTGCGATAAGAATACACAATTTACTATTTTAAAAATTAGCGATTTTATTTGAAAGCATCCATTCTTTTCAATTACTACTTATTACTATTCTTTTTAATTATTTATTGATTCATAATTTAACTAACAAGAATTAATGTAATTTACATAAAGGGTGTTTTTTAGGTTGGATAGAACTTTACATGGCAACAACTGTCAGACTTAACTGTCAATCTGACACTGTTCATAAAATTTATTTTCAGTATACTTTGGCAAATTATCATGAATAAACTTACGCTTGACCAACGTTACCAAATTATACAAATTTACTTTGAAAATCAGTCATCAGTTCGCCAGACTCATAGAAGACTTCGTGAATTTTATGGGCCACACGATCGTCCATCTGAGTTACTAATTCGTCGTACTGTGGAAAACACCACTACGTCTAAGGAATGTGCGTAATGAAAGAAATATTGCCGCTGTGCGTGAAAGTGTGGAAGAGAATCCAAAGTTATCCATTCGTCGTCGGTCGCAACAAGTTGGGCTCTGTCCGTCAACTACCTGGCAAATTTTGTATATTTAATTTATTTATTTATATATATATATATATATATATATATATATATATATATATATATATATATATACATATTAAAGCAAAAGGAAAAAATTCCCCACTGTCTTGGTGTACAATACAAAATATTCTACTCCCTTTAAAGACAGTTAAAAGAAAACGTCCTGCTTTTCTATGCTATCCACCCCGAACTCTCTCCCCAGACCGGTTTCGCCTGCCTTACAGGACTCCTCAGTGAGGCTGTATCGAGTCGTGGTGAATAGCATAGGAAACCAGCGTCCTCTTATTAGACAAGTTTCGTTGTCCAGCGGTAGGATATTAAATCCTGCCGTTGATGCCCTACTGAAATCGCATTCAGTAAATACGAGCATCAATTTTAGCGAGATGGCTATGTATGTTAAAGCAAAGAGGAAAAAATTCCCCACTGTCTTGGTGTACAATACAAAATATTCTACTCCCTTTAAAGACAGTTAAAAGAAAACGTCCTGCTTTTCTATGCTATCCACCACGACTCTCTCCCCAGACCGGTTTCGCCTGCCTTACAGGACTCCTCAGTGAGGCTGTATCGAGTCGTGGTGAATAGCATAGGAAACCAGCGTCCTCTTATTAGACAAGTTTCGTTGTCCAGCGGTAGGATATTAAATCCTGCCGTTGATGCCCTACTGAAATCGCATTCAGTAAATACGAGCATCAATTTTAGCGGGATGGCTATGTATGTTAAAGCAAAAAGGAAAAAATTCCCTACTGTCTTGGTGTACAATACAAAATATTCTACTCCCTTTAAAGACAGTTAAAAGAAAACGTCCTGCTTTTCTATGCTACCACCACGACTCTCTCCCCAGACCGACCGTATCGATACAGCCTCACTGAGGAGTCCTGTAAGGCAGGCGAAACCGGTCTGGGGAGAGAGTCGTGGTGGATAGCATAGAAAAGCAGGACGTTTTCTTTAACTGTCTTTAAAGGGAGTAGAATATTTTGAATATATATATATATATATATATATATATTTTAAATACAAATAGACTGCGGCTTACTCTAGTTCTTTTAAGAATACGACAAACTGCTTGTTTTGACAAGAGCGGTTTTATTAATATGAATTTTACGAAAAAGAAATTGTGTAAATAACGTTTTTTCTTCTTTAATTAAAAGCTAATTCCAAGATATAAAAGTATTCGCCAAGTTAAGCAACGCCAAAACATGTGTTCATAATGGGACAAGTCCCAGATAATTGTAGTTTGAGATAGGCGGACAAGCAATTTGAATTGGCCACACCGGCCGTATTAATGAAAACCGCCTGCAGATAATTTGCATCGGTGAGATTGTACATTAGAGCTCGAAAATTCGTATCTAAATGTGAACAATGCCGTATAGAAATTTGATGAATAGATGGGTTTCTGAATGTGCTTCCCTGGTACATCAAGATATGTATTTTCTATAATTTTATATGTATGGACTCATATACAGGGTGTCCCACCGAAAACTGCTGCGATCGATTTCTCGGAAAGTAAGCATTGGAAAATTTTGAAAATTTGGTAACAATATAAAGTCGGTGGGGGACATACAACTAAAATATTTTAATAGTTTTTACCACCTTCTGTTATACCGAAAGTTAATGTCAACTTCCCTATTTTAAATGGATTACTCTATATATTATTTATTTTTTAGATTCTGCCTGAAATTCTAAACATATTTTATATATACAGGGTGTTCATTTAAAAACTTCCACTCAAGTTATCTTCGAAACGAGACAGATTTGAGAAAATCGCCGAAACACGTCAAGATATTTATTGAGGGGAAACGTTTTTACAAAAAATTGGACGGCGCCCCTTTAACCCCTTAACCACCAGGGCCACCACACATCATTTTTAAAGCTCCTGACGAGTACTTTATAACCCTAGAATATGAAGTCAATATCTTCACCTATTACAAAATGGCGGTACTTTAAAAATTATTTAAATACCTGATTTGGATGGTCATATTTCCGAAACTAATAAAGTTAGATGTACTTAATGTGGTATTTTCTTAAAGCACATTTAAAGATCTTTTTAATGGTAAAATAATATACAGGGTAAATAAAAAAATATGTACTTTTCTTCTACCCTGTATATTACTACCAGTATCATCATTAAAAAGTCGTTTAAAAGAGTTTTAAGAAAACACCATATTAGGTACATCTAACTTTATTAGTTTCGGAAATATGGCCATCCAAATCAGGTATTTAGGTAATTTTTAAAAAGTACCGCCATTTTGTAATAGGTGAAGATATTGACTTCATATTCTAGGGTTATAAAGTACTCGTCAGGAGCTTTAAAATGATGTATCACACGACCCGCCTTCTCATTTAAGAATTTTGGGGTGGTGGCCCTGGTGGTTAAGGGTAAAACGTTCTCCCTCAATAAATATCTTGACGGGTTTCGGCGATTTTCTCAAATCTGTCTCGTTTCAAAGATAACTTAAGTGGAAAGTTTTTAAATGAACACCCTGTATAGTGTTCTATACTTAAGTTAAACCGTTTTTGACTTAATAGGATAAGGTAAAGGATATGGTAAAAAGGATTTTCGTCGTTATGATTTTTAACTATTATTTATGACCACTCTGTATTTAATAATTGTAAAAATATTAAAACAGTCCACTAAAAAGAAGTTTTTTAAACAATGTCTACCATAAGAGGTTTCAGTTAAATATGTTTTAATTAACAAATGGTACGCCACTGAATTTTTCTGAATTAAATGAAAATTTTTTTTTCTTTTCCGAGCCAAAAGTATTTTTCTCCTTCCACTTTATACACTTTGTATGTGTCCCAAATTCGACCCTCTCTGGAATATTGTTCTCATGTCTGGGAATGGCATCCCCTACAAACCTCAGCATTCTTGATGCCATTCAAAGAAGGGATGTTCGTCTTATTAATGATCCTTTACTTACTCAAAGACTTCCTTCTCTTGCCCATCGTCGAGCTGTGGGAGATCTATCGCTCTTCTATAGATAGTTTTACGGCTTCTGCTCCGACGAATTATCCAGTATAGTCCCTCGTCTTGCAGCTCCCAACAGAGAAACTCGTGGTGCCGCGCGTATGCATTCCTATACGGTTCAAATGGACAGGCCCCAAACTTCCCATTTTGTTCGTTCTTTTATCCCTAGAGTTTGTAGACTGTGAAACCTACTGCCAGCGGAGGTCTTTCCTTCCCCCCAAATCTTCAAGTTTTTAAGCCCCGTGTTAACAAACTTCCTCTTACCCTGCTTAAGACACCCACGGTAAGTTAGTATTTAGGCTTAAAAAAAATTGACCAACCCTGTATCTCTGACCGTTTCCGAGGTCCTAATAGTCCCCCTCGAATTTGTAACACCCTGTATAGATATAAACATGTATAAAAAAGTACCAATTCTTTTATTTCTCTACTAAAAATGATCTAAGACTGCGAAAATAAATGTATTACATCATTCATAAAATCAAGTCGCCTAAATTAAAACAAATTACAACTGGCTACAAGCAGTGTAAGTTGAAACAGATCCACTAATAATTTCTCACGCCAATTCCGACACTCGTCTGATTGGACAATCAATTTATGTGTCAATAGAATGGCTCTATTGTGTGAACTGGACAGTAGACTTATTTCACGCAACTAATGTTATTATCTTATGTGGTTAAGCCCATTGTTGTTGCAAACATGGCTTTAATGTTAGTAAGGAAGAGTAAATTGAATATTAGATTATTGAGGACTGGTAATTTAGATTAGGAGATGCTATTAGTTTATACAGGGTGTTACGGATTGTTTTACATCAAAAAATATCAAGAAAAAATACTAAAATTTTTCGTTTTCAATATACAGGGTGTTAAACTTTGCAAAATACTGAACAATTTCCAAAACATATTTTAGTAAAAATTATTGGATTGGGCAGAAACCCTATTTAAAGAAATATTTGTTGTGTTCACATAATTGCTAATTATTAAACCTAATTTTTAAAAGAAGTTTCCGCGATGCTTCGTTTATGGTCAAAAAATATGTAATTAAATGATTTTTTTCATAAACTAAACAAGATACGAAAAAACATTAAAGCTGTATAGTTATTTGTTTAATCTAGAGAGAGAGCAAAAAAACATTAGATACATATACACAATCAGTGGCGTACGATTATTTTTTAAATATTCCTTCAGTTGTCGCTCGAAACGCCACTGGACCCCCTAAAGCCATAAATAACATTGCCAAATAAAAACAAAATTAGCTTTAAAGTTGAAATATTTGAGATATTAAAAAAATTATTTACAAGTTTAACACCTTGTATCTTGAGAACGAAGAATCTGCGGCCTTATGTTTATATGAACTTTTTTATATTTTTAATAATAGTTTATTCTGCCCTTCAATATTCCTAACAACATTCTGTAAAGCGGCCAAAACACGATCAATAGTATTGCGCAATATTTCATATTGTACAATAATATTGACCGTTTGTGGTATATAATGAGAGGTTGTACAATATATGGTGTCAATTAAAAATAGTTTGATTTTTATTGTGCAATAGTGATTTATTGTGTCGTATGTGAATAAATATTGCACAATTATATCGGTTTTCAAATACAAAAGAGTATTTGTTCTCCAAAAACAATTAAACAAATATGTGTTCAAAAGCAATAGAAAAGAAATAAAGTTATTTTTTTCTCTTGCAAACATGTAACCAGTAGTTACAAAACAAAGCAAGTTATTGTGCAATATCTTGAATATAGTCATTGCGCAAATATATTGCACTGTTTGGTGACGACTAACAATATTATTGTAGAATATTCGCAATAATATTGATCGTCTGTGGGCCCCTTAACACCATGTACAACCAAAAAACCTGCATATTTTTTAGTTTTAATTTTCTATACCAAACAACATATCAAAAACAGCAAAAACAATGTTTAAAAGAAAGTTTCCTTATTTAACTTTTTAAGTCATTATCACTAGTTAGTTTTTTTCTTATAATCTTTAAATAAATATTACTAAAACAGGCAGTTACCGCCTATTACTTTTTTTTTTGAATCTTTTATTATACGCAATATAAACCAAAGATATGATTTTTTTTAAATAGAACACCTTGTATGTTTTAAAATTATAAACTATGTCAAATAAGAGCTTTTTAAAAATATGCAATCCTTAATAGTTTCATGTTTTTAGACCCTAAATTGATATTTTTAATTTAAAATTAAATTTTAAATATCGTCAACCCTCAGTTTATAATTTGTCAACATTTTACAGCAATATCTGAGCTTGAACTATTTTTCTCCGCCCACCATCCCTATTTA